>PVJO010012648.1:0-54613 GCA_004026905.1 Hystrix cristata | reverse complement strand
CAGTGACTGGAAGTTAGAATTTAGTTTTGTGCTTTTTCATTCCTTGAATGCTTCTGTATTTCAGATAGAGTTTCTTTTTCTTTCTTTTCTTTTTTTTTTTTTTTTTGAGACAGGGTCTCGCTATGTAGTTCAGGCTGGCCTTTAACTCACTATGTAGTCCAGACTGGCCTCTTTGAACTCATGGCGATCCTTCTGCCTCAGCCTCCTGAGTGCTGGGATCATAGGCATGTACTACCAAGCCTGTCTCAGATAGATTTTGAAAGGCAAAAGTTCTCCTTCACTGCTAAGCACTTCCATGGTACAGCCTACTTTGTTAAACTTTTTTGTTTTGAAGAGTAATTCCTTTGAGACTACCACCCATTGGGAGTTACTGCTGTGATTAAACAGCCATCTCTTTCTTCCTTCCTTCCTTCCTTCCTTCCTTCCTTCCTTCCTTTCTTTCTTCTTTCTTTCTTTCTTTCTTTCTTTCTTTCTTTCTTTCTTTCTTTCTTTCTTTCTTTCTTTCTTTCTTTCTTCTTGTTTTTAATAGCCATTTCTTAAAACAGGTATAGTGCTGGGTTGCAGGAATACAAAGATAACCAAAAGAAAATCTGTGTTTAGAGTTCATTCTTTCAAAAGGAAAAAGGTAGTTCTTGTTTGCAAACAGAGAAGAAATACCCAGCAAAGTTATAAGTAGAATAAAAACATCCTGTAGACAATTGAATCTCAATCATTTTCAGCGTAAGATATTACTGAGCTAAAATTTCATCAGTATTTATTCAGTGTTCATTCCCAAGAGATCCAGTAAGTGTTAATGAACATATGTGTGTTGCTTACTATATACAATACACACTATATATTTCTAATGCCATGTAAATAATATATAAATACTGCCCTTAAGGGATTTATAGGTGGTAGAAGCTTACAGGCTGAATGAAACAGGTGCATATAAACTTTTCCAAGAGTTAAGAGAAAGAAGATATTATTTATAATTTGGAGATATAAAATTTCATAGGAAATGCTAAGTCCTGGGGAAAGTAAGCTGTCAACAGAAAAAGGTGGAGTGCAGAAATAATAGATTTTTGGGAATGGAAATGAAGATTACAAAGGGAATTAGAGAAAAATAGACTGGTTTATGGAAGACACGGAAAGCATAGCCAAGAAATCTAAGCTGTATTTATTAGACAATATAGTGCCACTAAAGACTGATGTATCATAATCACCATAAATAGGAAGGCACTGTGAGAAGGGAACCAGGGATAAGAAATATAATCAAGAAAAGATTTCTGTTTCTGGTCTAGATGGATAACCCTCCAGCCTGAAGACGGTGTACTGTCCTGCAAAAGTTTCCAGATCACAGCACACAAAGACAAAAAGGAGGAGGAACCTGGTAGATTCTTGGCGTGAAAAATGTGGAGGTGAGACAGGAGACAAGTTTTCCAGAAAGGAGAAGAGTGCTGGAGCTGAGTGAGCTGTATAAAGAGAACTTCAGAGATCTACACATCTACAGAATCACTCTCCAGAATGCAGCAGAGTACTGGTCAATGCATATGATGAAGAAACGATCGAAGGCCAAGAAAAACCAACCAAAATGTTGAAAGGCTAGTCTGTTCCTATCAGGCTAGAGAAACTTGTAATTCAGAGCACACTGGGTAGAGTCCCAATGAGAGAAAGAAAAGGGACACGGAAAAAAAAAAACAAACAAACTGAAAAAAAGACTGAAATTTTTCTAAATTTTTTTTTTTTGTGTGTGCTGGGGATTGAAATTTTTCTAAATTTGATGAACAGTATAAACTCAAAGATCTAAAAAGCCCAATGTACAAGAAATACAAAGAAATTCCAACCAAGACACATTATAATCAAATTGCTCAAACTCAGTAATAAAGAAAAAATATTCTAAAAGAAGACTGGGGCAAAAAGTATAAAACAGAGAAACGACGAAAAGGATAACATCAGAAGCAGTGTAAGCGAGAGGACAGCAGAACACCTTTGAAATACTGAGGGGAGAGGGCACCTTGTCAACCTTGCCAGTGCAAATACATTTCAAAAGCAAAGGAAGAATGTTTCCAGTCATACAAAAGGGGAGAGACTTTACCACCACATGACCAGTTAGGCATGAAACACTAAAGGAAGTCAGGTGATCATCTTAACAGATGTAGAAATAAAAAAAAGCCAACATCTATTCCTGCTAATAATTCTCAGCAAAATAGGAACAGAAGGAACGTCCTTCATAAAGGTCATCTATGTAAAACCTATAGCTCACAGTTCCCCTAAGATCATAAACATAACAATGTTCCCTCTTAGCATTCAACCTTTCAATTCAACCTTCACTGTAAATTTTAGCCAGTGCAAACAGGCAGGGAAAAAAAAGATGCTAGATTGGAAAAGTAAAACCGTCCTCATTTCCAAATAACATGACCTTCTATGTAAAAAATCTAATAGAATCTTTAAAAGGCACTAGAACTAATAAGTGAGTTTAGCAAGGTTGCAGGACACATAATCAATATATAAAAATCAATTGTATTTCTATATGCAGTAAAAACAATTGGAAATAGCACATAATGGAAAGATATTTAGCATAGTATTAGAAAACATGAAATACTTAGGGGTAAGTCTGATAAACGATGTGCAAAGACGTGTACACTGAAAAAAACTCTTGTGAGAGAGATTAGTGAAGACCTAAATAAAGGAAGAAATATACCATTTCATGGGCTGGAAGACTCAGTACAACGAAGATATCAATTCTCTTAATTGATATACAGGTTGAATGCGGTCCTCAAACCATATTAGCTTTTTACTATAAAAACTGCCTAACTGTGAACTTCAGGTCAAGGTCCAAAGATCCCAGAATAGCCGAACAACTCTGAAAAAGGAGAACAAAGCTGGGGGCCTGGAGGTATCTGATTTCAAGCCTTGTTAAAAAGCTACAGTGACCAGTGCAATATAGTATTGAAGCAAGTAAAATGGATTAGACAGTCTAGAAATAAACTGGCACATGTATAGACAAGTGATTTTTGACAAAAGTACAAAGCACTCAGTAGAGAAAGGATTCAGCGGAGAAAGGACAAATGGTGCTGGAACAATTAGCCACATACAAAAAAAAATGAACTTCAACAAATCATACCATATATAAAAATTAACTCAAAACAGATCATAGGCCAAGAATGTAAAGCCTAACACTACAAAAATTACTAGAAGAAAATATAAGTGAAAACCTTTGTGAACTAAGGGTTTTTTTAAAAAATATAAAACTAAAAGCACAATCAGTAAAAGAACAACTCGGTAAGACTTCATGAAGAATTTAAACTTTTGTTTTATAAATGATATTGTTAAGAGAATGAAAAGACAAGACACAGACTGGTAGCAAACATCTGTAAAACGTACCTGATAAAGGATTTGAATACAGAGCATATCCAGGACTCGTAAAACTCAATAATAATCTAATTAAAAATTGGGCAAAAGATTTGAACTAACATTTCCCCCAAGAAGATGTACAGGTATTAAACACATGAAAAGATACTCCGGATCATTAGTTGTCAAGAAAATGAAGATCATAAACCATGATGGCATTTACTACCACGCATGCACTGCATTAGCTAATGTTAGGAACAGTGATTACACTAGGTGTTGGCAAGAACACGGAGGAATAAAATTCTCATGCTAGTGATAATGTAAAATGGTACAATCACTTTATTGAAAAGTATGGCAGTTTCTTAAAAAGTTAAATATAAACCTACTTTATGATGCAGTCATTCCACTTCTACCAACATTTAGATAAGAGAAATAAGAGCGTATATCTATACAAATACTTTTATATAAATGTTCACAGCAGTCTTTAAAAAATAAGATCGTCCACAGTAAGAGAATCAATAAAACTAATCACTTATGGTATATCCATTCAATGGAATTAACAGCATTAAAAATGAATGAATTCACTATCCAAATGAACTACTAACATTGATCAAAATAGTTAATGCTAGGTGAAATAAGCCAGATAAAAGAAAGTATATATTGTAGGATTATAGTCATGTAAAATGTTCAGAACTAGAAATTAACATGTGACAGAAAATAGGTCAATGTGTGGGTATGAGTCCAAAAGAGTCTGAGAAAGCTTTTTGGGGTGAAAGATATGTTAGTTATTTTGATTGTGATGATGGTTTCACAGGGGTACACATATGTTAAAACTTACCAATTTCACACTTTAAACGTGAGGTTTACTGCTTATCAGTTATGCCTCAATAATGCTGTTAAAAAGAAATAAAACTACATGATAGGCTCTCCAAAATTCTAAGAAAGGGTTATAAATAACAATGGTAGTAGGAATGGACAGAATGGCTATAAAAATATAAGACTCAAATTCACAAGATTTGGATGTGAAGGTAAGCAAATGCAGTTGTCAGGGATGGCTCCAAGATTGTGGGATTTGGTGACAGAAAGGAAAGCAGCACTATTGACATCAATAGGGACAGCCAAAAGAGGAGACCTGGGCAAGCCATATGCTGGCAGAGCATCTAATTCCAGGGGGCAGCTTAAAACCTGGCATGAGATGTGAGAGGCAAGAGATACTAGCCCTTGGAAACGTCACATTTATTTCAACTTCAGACTTCTTTCTCATTTCCCTTGAGTCTGTTTCCTCTCTAGCTCATAAAAATAAATTTTCCTTTATGCTATAATCTGAGTCCTCAAAGGGTAGGGGAAAAAAAAAACAAAAACCCAAGTCTGGAAGAGTTCCAGACCTACACATTCACCTACACATGACCTAGGGGGAACTTCTAGGATCACAACCAGAGGGAAAACAGATCATCATCTTACAGAGCTCCAAATATGCACTTATCTAAGCGGTGAATTCACAGCCTCATAAAACGGTTGTATGTGTTGGCACTAAGTGAATAAAGTGATGTATGAAAACTCAAAGGAAAAAGGCAATGTGCACCACAGGATCGAAGAAACTAGAAATGAATAAGACCTATGAAGTAATTTCTCTGCCGACTCCACCCTTTTACATCAGTCCCAGCCAGAATAGAATTGTTCCTGAGAATTGCAGTGTGGTTCTTCATGCCAGAGCCAAAGGAAACATCTGTAAGTCTGGCGGGCTTTCAGGTGAGCTTGCTGCTGAGAGGGCTCAGCGCCTCTGCCGCGAAGAGATTCCAACTACACACTGAACTGTTTTTACCTTCCTACTTTTATTTTAAATGTCAAAGCTTTTCACACTACCATGACACCCTAAAATGATTCTCTTACTTCCGATGCTTCAGTTGAAACAATATTTTTTAATGCTCCATAGAGTGCCCACTGGCTGACTCAAAACTAGGAATGAGCAAAATGCTGTATTTCAATGTGCCACAGTGAGAAAGAGGGGGGAAAAGGTTGAATAAACTGGTGGGGGAAGCATCCCTTTCTGTTCAGTGGTTGCGTTTCCTCATCCCACAAATGTTTCTCACTGTTGTAAGGCACTGCATTAAGTCCTCTGAGCAGCTACGTGGTGTACCAATGAACTAAAATGGGCCATGGCTGCAAGAAACTAAAAGTTGAATGAGAGTAGCATGTTAGAGAGTGAGGGGTGCAAAATGTCACAGAAATTCAACATCGTAGGGACATCACTCTCTGATGGGATGTCCAAGAGGAGCCACTACAGAAGAAATGACATAAATACTAGATTTTGAAAGGCCAGGATATAATCAGGACTGAAAAGAAGAAACAGTGTGTCTAGATAAAGTGGCTAGAATTCAGGTCTGGGAGCAAGAAAGAGCACTCAGGGAATAACTCAATACAGTTCAACACATGTTATTAAGCATCTATTGCTTACCACCTTGTGCTAAGTGGTGGGAATACGGAGATATCAAAGACAACTGGTACTTAAAAGTTTGAGGAACAACCTGAAATGAAGCGGTTTCAGTATAACAACCAGAGAGACCAGGCACAAAGACAAGTTCAATTCTACCCTGTAGGAGGACCAGAACCAGGTAATGGTTAGCAGTAGGAGCTCAAAAACAAACTACTCAGGTTCAAATTCCATGTGTACCATTTACATAGATGGGTGAGATTTGTAAGTTTCAGTTTTTTCTTCTGTATTGGGCACAATAAATAGTATATACTCCCTAGGATTGTTGTGAGGATATATAACAAGATAATGTATATTGAGTCCACTACTACTGAGGACTGATGCTGCTTCTACTGAAGACCCAGAGGTGTCACTGGGAAGCAATGTCAGACTGGAATGGCTCACTCAACTTCTCTGTGCCTCAGTGTTCTCATCTGGAGTAATATATTGGGTCATTTAATCTACATTGTAACCCAGTCGTTTTGCAGCTGAGGAAGTTGAGGCATGGAGAAATCAAGTAACTTGTTCTATGTCACAGAGAGAGGAAGTGGTCAGGTCCTGTTCTCAACCACTACCGCCATGCCTTTCATTCCACCAGGTAATTCCATCATTTTTAAAATTGGAAGTTGGCATTTTATCTGGTAGGCAAAAGCTAAGTAAAAGCTAAACACGACACGAAGTTAACCAGAATCAGGAAAAACATTTGTATACAGTTTTACAACTTATAAAACTCTTTAGGTTGATCATCTTTTTACCACTCCCCCTTCCAGGCCCCAAATGACAGAGGACTAAAAGCAGGCTAAGAAATAGAGCAATACATGGGAAACACTCAGCCCTGCATATTTGGGGGTGCTACCAGACATGACTAGGAAACTGGGAGCAGAATGAACTTTTTTTTTTGTTTTGGTACTATGTTGAAAGCTATGGCTGGGTGTAACCTTTTCCAACACTTAATAAGCTTCACTATTCGACAATTCAATTTTTAGCATGTACTCTACCTGGAAAGACACTATACATGGTGAACAAGACACTACATAAGCTCAGACATTCCTTCCTCCTATTTGTACACTGCAACCGTTCAAAACCTTTATTGGGTCAGAGCTTTCAGAAGAAAAATATTTTAAAAAAGAAGAGCATTACAATCTCTTAATACATGTGTATGTGTAATCTCACACACAGACACACGCCTACGCCACCCTATCTCCAAAATACTCTCTTGGACCTGTGGACATGGGCCACACCTTTTGTCTTTGTTTCCCTAAGATACTGCACACTCTCTGGCACATACGGCACTCAAAATACATTCACAGAATGAATATAAGCATCTTTCTGCTTCTTGGAAGTGACTCTGTAAAAGTTGGGTAATTTTGTGTTTAATCACAGACAGGCAGCATTAACTTCACTTATTCAATCAGCAGCTAATTATGAATGTTTCCTCTATGTCAGCCACTGAACCAGGCACTGAAACGTCAGAGGTACAAAAGACATAATCTTCTAGCAAGCAATGTAAGCTAGCTGCATTGAAGAAACTAAGTGTTATACAGTCTAAAAGATTTTCCATGTTCCTGGAACTTTTATTTTATTTTTTTACAGTGCAGGGTTATATGCTTCTTTTCATTTGAAGGAATGCTAGGAAAGTAAAATTGGAGAATAAGTTGTCTTTTGAACTCCCTATAAAATATCAAGGCTTTGATAAAAGGTCATGTGGAACACACACACTTTAGGTAGGTAAAAGAAGCAGAAACATTAAAAATTACTCCAAAGGATGAACTATATTTTTTAGATTAGACCACCAATTTTCCCTGGGATTATAGCTTTGCTCACATACCTCAAACTTTGTCTCAGGTTCTTTTTCTATAACATGGGGGTGACTTTCCTGAGGGTGTGGGGGAAGTAAGTGGCCGGAGGGCAAGGGAGGATGTGATATGGTTTAACGGTTTCCTGACTTTGAGGTATCTAAAAATACAGTATCTTCATTGCAAACATGTGATGGAGTATGTGTCAACACAGCATTTCGTGTTGCTGAGACAGCCCGACCAATAGTTTCACATATACTCATGCAGCCCTTTAACTAATACAGGGAAAGAGCAAGCCACAGAGCGATAGGTCCTCTCGTATCTCTTGAGCATCCCAGTCATCCTGAAGACAATGTGGAGGCCCTCCAACTACTGACTAGTCTAGGTTAACATCAAACTCTGCCAGTGGACGAAGATTCTTTTCGCCTCTTAAACTGTCACGAATTTGTTTGCCTTGGAACTTAATCTGTGGCATAAAAGGCTGACACGTCCCACTTAAAAACTGTATTCCTAAATACAGATCAGAGTGCAATGAGGTAAAGAGGAAAGCCTGAAAGGTGTGATTGGGAAGTGTCCTTAGTTTATTCGCTACCTTTCCTTAAGTCTTTTTCTTCCTTACAGACACTGGAGCAAAGCCTCAGCTCTCAGAAGCATTTCCTTCGCAGGGATGCAGGTTTGGTGGAAGGATCCCATGTTTCCACCTCGAGAGCTGAATACAACTCGTACTGGACTTGCAAAATAGCTGAGCCCCGTCACCATCTGGCAGCTGTAGGGTGGCCTGTGTAAAACGAACTGGTGGTCACAATCCAGTTCCCATTAGACAGATGTCCACTTCACAAAGAGAGCATCACACTCAGCAGCGCAGTTGGCAGAAAGGAGACAAGCGGGCCGGGAATTACATTCACTTTTTCTGCCTAACCGGGTTGCTTACTCAACTGTACTGCAGCAAGCCAGAGGAAATGTGGCAGGCAGTGTGGCAGCAGCTCCCAGCGTCCTATTTAATGTTTATGGCGCTCTCTAACCCATTAGAAATACCTCAACGTGCTTTTCAGATGTCTCATTTATCCTACTCAGAAGCTGTGTTTCGAATCCGGGTTGTGGCTTCCTGAGCCACACAGCGGTTGTCTTCGAAGACCACCGCTCGGACACACTGACTGCACTCAGGGATTGATGGAGTAACCGCCTGCAGCGCTCTGCTCAGCTTTCACTGCAGTCTGAGGGGACCCTTTGGATGCAGCAGGCAGAGAAAGGCCCTTTCTAGCTTCTCCTGGCTAACCGGTATTGTCACCCAAATGAGCGAGTTATTGTTGAATCCTAAAGAGAAAGGCAAAATGGACCTTTATTTGGAAAAAGTAACTACCTAGGTCAACCACGAATATCTTAAAAAGGATTTTAAAAACTAACACCTGATTTCCTATCTTGTCCCACTGAGGTATTTCATTCTGTCTAGACAGAGAAACTAGGCTGCTCCTTTCTCTCTACGCCTAGTGGAAGTGTGAAGGAAACACGCGTTTCCAGCCCAGCAGGGGAGTGTACAAATTAAGTTTTTTCATCGGTTTTTCTTAACTCTTGCAAACATTCTGGTTCACATTCTCTTTTTAATAACCTAATTTTTAAAGAAAATTCAAATATAAAATACACGAACAGACAAAAAGCAAACATCCAATTTAAACTAATCTCATTTGAAAGGGAATCTTCAAGAAGCACGAGAAAAAGTAAAATGTACGAACAATATTTCTTTTTTATGTTGCAGGAATTATACCTTGTGGTATTTAGAAATCGTGTCAATTCCTACAATATGTCTCCACTAAACAGAATGGAAGTCCTCACATAAGGGATGCCTCAGCCGTATGTTTTTAAAGAGAGAGACATGTACCTAAGCTATCAACATGATTTGCTCCTTTCAAAGTTGTTATCTGCTTAGTAATTATCTTAATGTTTCCTCCAAAATGAACTCTCCTATACAGGCTTCTGAAACTAGTGCCCATTCTGGGTAGGGTGCAGGCTGGACAGGCTCTGTACAAAATGATCACTTTAATGATGGTTAGCTCACGGTGCTTAGAGACTCCTGCCACGAAAACTGGTAAACTTCCTCTATTTTGGTCACAGAACACTGCTCAATCTACCATCTTCAAAACTTGGAATAGCTGATAATAAGGTTGTATAAAAGTGAATAATGGATATAGCACAAACACTGAAAAATAATTCAGAAGTCACGTCTTGTTGCTAATAGTTTTCGTGTAATGTCAACTTTGAACAAATCATATAATAAAGTCTGCATGCCAGTGACAAATCAAAACCCAAAAGCCCCCAAACAGAAAGCCTAGTATAATATTAAACACAGTCCAAAATGCAGTGCAATATAACATAAGGTCTATAGCTATTACAGATGTCCATGGAAACTGGAGCTGAAGTAAGATAATTTGGACAGGTAACTATTTTGAAGGAGTCTCCTGTTTTCAGGGCCAGAGACACTAGGATCAATAATTTTGAATAATTACTTAGATCTGGAATCCATAGAATCTACAGTCATTGACCCTGAGTTATGAAACATACGTTTTACAGAGTTTTATATGCTTTGTTGGCGTTCTTTGTGCCAAATTTTACATCACTCCTTTCTTTTTTGGGGGCAGGGGGTGCTGGGGATCGAACTCGGGGCCTTGTACTTGCTAGGCAAGCACTCTACCGCTGAGCTAAATCTCCAACCCCTCCCCTAAAAGGAACATTCAAAAAACTTCAGTTTATCACAAAACTTAAAACACACACGTGAGTTTTACACATAGGTACCCCACGAGGGTTAAAGCTACTAGTCACTCTATAGTAGCATGTGGATGTGCATCCAGCATAGAGGCTGGCAGCTCCTCCTCAAGACCCTGCACCAAACAGTCTTACATTGAAAAGGGTTTTGAGGGACAGCTTGATACACTACTGATGACTTAGTCCTGCTAACAGGAGGGTTGCAAATTTTCTTTTTTTTTTTTTAAGTTTATTTAATTTTACTTTAATGGTACATTTTAGATGTACATAGTGATAACATTCATCATAGGGGATTTGTACCTGCACATGATATATCTTGTTGCTTCTTTGTTTTACTTTTTGTTTTTTGGCTAGTGGGGTTTTTTTGGTTTGGTTTTTTTTTTTTTTTTTGGTGCTGGGGATTGAACTCAGGGCCTTGTGCTTGCAAGGCAAGCACTCTAACCACTGAGCTAAGTCCCAAGCCCCAGCAAATTTTCCTATCCCCAAGTTTAATCAGAAAACTCTCACAAAGGCTCATCAGTACAACATGTAGCCTTTTCTTGGCTAAATTCTCTTCAGGGAGAGAAAACAAAAAAGAAAATGAAATATGAAGAAAAAGGGAAAAGAAGAGATATGGGTATATCATTGAAAGGAAAAATATCAGAAGTCTACCATCACATGACCTTGGTTCCCTACCAGTGGCGGTGAACCTACAGCACACATGCCACAGCCAGCTGTTCGGTATCACTAAAAGCTCCAAAAGTTTTGCCATCGCTGCCTCTAACCTGTCACTCCGTCTGTGTCCATGAGTGACATGGGGGCACTTTCTCTAGGAAGAAACACATGCACTCTCACACGTGCACCATGGACACCGCTAACCCAAAGCTGCCTCCACATTTCAAAGGAACTTACAGAAATCCTGTTTGTAATACCTAAACTCCTCTTTTTTGGGGGGATAAAGAATATGGCCTGTTCATCTTTATTTTTTCAGCACTAAGTACAATGCCTCACACACAGTAGGCATGGAGAAATTATTATCACGGGACTTGTACTTCAGTAAACACTATTAGGTCTCTGGGTCACGCTGTTTGTTCATTTTTCTATTCTATATTAAATTCGGCTTTAAATGGGACCCAGGGATCTCAAAGCTACCCTAACCATCATACCACTTTTACAAGTCAACTGTGAATTACACCTGCTTAGGAAGCTGGCCAGAGATCCACTCCTGGGCACTCAGTCATCTACCCCCACCATCTACTTAACTTTCATAATGTGCTCCAAGTTCACCACCTCTGCTGTGTAAAAGTTTGGCTCAAACTCTGCCTGCTGTTTCGACATTTTAAGTATAAGCAGCCGAATCCCAGGGTTTAGCGTTAATTGAAAGAGCTCACCTATATATAGGCTCACTGCACTTTAGCATCTTCGAAACTTCAATCACAGTCCTCCCCCATTTTTCTGAGAGCACAATCTCTCCTTTTAATGTCTTGCTACAGCGTTTCCCCCTTTTCATTCTCATGGCTCAATGCTCTCAGGCCTTTTAAGTTAACCTCTCAGACCTTTCCATAAGGGTTCACCTTTCTAGACCTTTATGATTCATGCTGTTCTCCTTTGGAACGTCTCCGTCTCCTTGATACATCTTCAATCACGCTCCCTAATATCGGGCACGGTGGCCTAGATAGGCACCAACAGCCCTTTGTGAAAAGTAGTGGATTGACTGTTCTTTAACGCTCGGAGTCAGGCATCACCATCTGTAATGTTTTGCGTTTGGGGAACAGTTTTGACCATGAGCTTGTCAGAGCCCTTGTTTCCTATGTTCCTTTCCCTCCCTGACGTTTTCCTGTCTCTCTCTCTCTGTTTGTGATGCAATTTCCACTAAACCACAGCAGTTCATGAAGCATTTTCTCTTTTATACTAAAACTGAAGAGGAAGGAGAAGCCAACACAACAGCAGCGGTTCCTGGACATCGCTGGTGAGAGACCACGCTCACTACAGGGGATGCTGGAGACTACAGTATCTCTGCGGTCTCTAGCAGGTTTAGGTTGCAGAATTTACACTCCACAAGCCTAAGGCCCAACATATTTCAAAATATTTTATAATGATGGGATTCTAGGCCAGTTAAAGAATGTAGTGACAGAATATTCTCTTTTAGTCCTTCAATTCTTTTCCCTAATCCCAATTTATGATTACCTAATGGGAATGGAGAAATTATATTCCTTTATCCTTCAAATCGATCATTGTCTGAAGTATCTTTTACAGGCTTCTCCAATTTGAATTAATGCCAGCATGTAGATACTGGCTTAGGGATATCTCTCCCAGTCATTTACATAGAGAGTGAAAAAATATTGATCCTAAATACCAATTCCTGTGGTGTTTCAATCGCCATCCCCATCTACCCTGATCCATTAGTTTCACCATTATAATTTGTCACCCTTCAGCTGACTAGCTCCCTTTCCCATTTGGAACAAAAACTACTTCTTTGCTAGCTATCTAGATACGTTTGTCTATACTACTCAGCAAAAAAGAGGCTTTAAAAAATTCAGTACATCATAATCTGCCGTCTCACATATGCCTTTGTGTTCCTCGCTCTGCAACATGCATTCATCAAGGCTGATGTGGAAACATTCTCAAATGTTTGAAGACCCTGATTCTTTAATATGACCAGTTGGTCTAGTTCACTGCTGCAGATTTCTCTGGTGTTATACTTAATACATCACAGAGCTACCTAATGTCTAACTATTTCCTACTGAATTTCACAGTATGGGTTTCATGTTTTCAATTGTCTTGATTGATTATCCCAAAGCCAACATACTGTTATCTATTATTTCTGTTACCAAAACACACATAATTTTATTTTACAATCTTATTATTTCAGCTTAGTGTCTATATTCTTCTCATTTGGCCAAATACCATCTTTTTTCAGATGCCAAAGGTTTTGAGGATTATGATGATTATTCTGTATTTATTCGTGGTTGGACACCCTGGCACGTCTAGCTTTCACTGGATGGACAGCTGTTCTTGCAACAGGTTTGTGCTACCCAGTATTAGAAAACAAAGCATGAGAGCAGTGGTCTCAGAACTGATGAAATTAGGGTGTGGAACAAAGAACCTGAGACCCCACCTGGGGCCATATGTCTTTTTTTTTTTTTTTTTTTTTGGTGCCAGGATCAAACTCGGGGCCTTGTGCTTGGCAAGCAAGCACTTCAAGCACTGAGCTAAATCCCTAGGCCTGGGGCCACACGTGTTAAGGATGAAAATTCAGTCTTTGAAGAATCTACTAAGATAAAATACAAAAAGTAGTACTAATTGTACTAGTAGCATTTCATATTTTACAATGGTTACAATAAGAAACTTCTTCAAAAGCTAGGTGACAATATTATTTTTTAATGCTAGTATTCTGAGAACTTCGAAAATAATCATAGTTAACTTTAAACTTTCACTGTAAGAAAAGTTTGAAAGCGGAAGAAAGTAAACCTTTCATTGCAAATGCCTGATCATCTGAGGTCTTTGTTGGAAAAGTGAATAGGGAGGGCAAGTCAAGCTAAGGTGGCGCTCAGGCACTGCACAAGTGTTTCAAAGTCACCAACGGCATGACCCGGCAGAGCTACCTCTCTTTCCAGTTAAGAAACTGGAATTCTCATTTCCAAAGGACTGGTCTCATAATGCCCCACAGTATGACATTCCACAGTGGTACAATTGGTTAACTAGTGGTGGAGCATCTCTAACATGCAGAAATCTCATTGGGTGCAAATAAAAAGGTACATGAAGCTTCTGGACAGACAAACTATAAATGTACTCGATGGCAAATGCAAATTGCAAGATTACCTCAACTTCACTTTGTCCCTCAATGTGTAATATGTGGGGGAGGTATTCAAGCAGAAGCCATGAAGCTTTGGGTTTGTTTTCCCATGTCCAATTTCTACCAAAGAAGTTGATTCTCCTTTTGCCTAGAGACTACTTTCCTTATTCCTCTAAAACTTTAATTCCAGAAATGCAAATCTACCAGGGATCAGACAACTGGGGACTAACTGAAGTCTTAATGTTCCAGACTGAAAAGAAGAAAACAAAATGGTCAGAAGCAGCCCTGAGTAATTTCTTGTCTTCTTTGATACTGGCTTTGATATTAGTGCCATCTCTGTCCTCTGTTTCCCTCCTTCTCTTTCTTCCTTTTTTTCTCTCCAGAGATAGAAAGATCAAAATGTACTCATGATAAATATTATCTGCAGGGTAGAAGCTGCCCTTTGATACAAATGACAGAGATTCAGTGCTCTATTGGACAGATACAGCCCAGTCACTTATCATCAAGAGTGTGGGACACCAAAAGAGATTCCTTCTTCGTAGAGCTTAAAGGAAGAATATCTTAGCATTCCTCTTTCCTTCATCTTAATCTGTGTAAGTCAAAATAATTAAAAACTTCATTTCAAAAAATGAACTGTGAAATCTTTTTATATAATCATATGAAAAAAAAACTAGTGAATCTATCTTTCATAAGGACATGATAAAGATCCTAGCCTACATGAGTATAAACATTCTGACAGCATTTTATGTTTGTCCTGTTGGTCCTCAGTCAGCCAATAATGAAAGGATGTCATGACACGCAACACAGAGATTTCTGATGTCATAAAATTAAGTCAGGGTGAAAGCATCTTTCCTGAGGGCCACTGAGGCAGCATTACCAAACCTGGGCTGTCTCCAAAAATCCAGGGTAGCATCCTTGGTTTTTGAGAAATGCAGGACAGAGATCCCATCCCTTACTCATATGCATTAAAATGTAGCATGGCTTCGTCTTCCTGCATTTCAAATCTTCCTCAATTACTGATTTTGAGATGACACTGCTTAAATAAACACTCCAAGTCCACGCCTATTACTTAAGTGGAGTTTCTGACAGAGGTTTTTAGGAAGAGAGGAAAAGCACGAAACATGGAGATGAACCTCTTCATTCCCACTGCAACACTCCAACATCATTTCTTGTACAAAAGGGGCAAGGATGTTCATTACAAACCTTTAACATTTTTTTTTTTTTTTCCGGTGCTGGGGATCGAACTCAGGGCTTTGCCCTTGGCAGGCAGGCGCTCTACCACTTGAGCTAAATCCCCAGGCCGAACTTTTAACGTCTTAAAGAACAATAAAGCTTATGAGATTATCAATTCTCTTTAGACTATACCAGCAGCATTCACTTTTGTTCTCTTACTGAATACGTAAAACAGCTCTGTGGGGTAGATATTAGTTCTACCATATATAAAAAAAAATTGAAGCTCATTCTCTGAACTGGCCTGCAGTAATAAGTACCAGTCTTAGGTCTCTTAACTCCAGGGCCTACCCTCATTCTACTACGACACAGAGGAATCTTCTGGACTGAGGACTACCCCTCTGCCAAATTCTAATGTAGAGAAAGTTAGGTCTTGCCGTCTTTTACCCTCCTTTTCCTTCTCCCTCTCCTTGTTCACTCTCCAACCATTAATTCTTATTCTCGAGAAACTTTTCTACTGCACCAAACTAGGGAGCGATTAGCACAAAGTCAGAGTTTATTACTGAATTCTTGAAGACTGAGGTAAAGCCCGTAAGATAGGAACAAATGACTCGTCACCACAGTCTAAGATCAATAGGGCCGGTCTCCTGGGTCGCCCTAATGCAGCCTGACCAGCAAAAAAAATGAAAGAGTTACAGTGTCACAAGCATCACCAAAACTCCTCTTTTGAAACTTAAAGGTAATAACTCTTCCCAAAGGAGATATGAATGTAATTTTTTTTTTTATGAATGTGATTTTTGTTCCGCCCAGAAAGCTCTGTGCTCTGAGCACTGTAGGGCCGCAGCTGCACGGCGGTTATGCCATGACCTCCCGACATATTTCAAGAAAAAAGGAAGTTTTGTTCTTTGGCCCTCTGGTACGTGGCGATAGCCAACAGAAGCCACTTCCCTTTTCAGTTTCTCTTCTGGGTGAAAAGTCACAAATGAGAGACAGTAAAATGTGATCAACAACAAGGCATTAGATTAGGCCTGTTCTGTTCTGCTTATATCTTAGTTTTAAAGGTTAAATGACTTTAACCTAGTCACTTCATTTTTGTTCCTGTGAAACCACAATAACAATAATTAGCCACACTTTTTCAGAGGCCACGATATTCGGTTATAATTTTGGTTTATTAAAATATTAAGAGAGTGATGAACCATAGTACATAATTCATCTTCCACTTACAGGCTCCAAGTTTGGCTTCCGTTATGGTTTGTGTCTAGATGTCCCCTCAAAGCCTCATGAGGTCATAGATGGGGCTTTTTGAGAGGTGTCTGGATCTAGAGTGTGTGAAGCTGGGATTAAGGGTGTGTGATTACTAAATCAGTCCACGGATTGTTTTGGCACCGCCCTGACCCTGGCACCCTGGATAAGATATAAGCGGCAGAAAGAAACTGCTTAGGTCCCCTTTTGCTTCCCTTCCTGGCCTGGCTGCCTTCTGCCTGTCTGCCATGTCACCCTGCCTCGGACCCAGCTGATTGTGGACTGAAACCTCTACAAACTGTGAGCCAAATAAACCTTTCCTTCCTTGACCTTAGATGTTGGGTACTTTGTCTCAGCAACGAGAAAAGTAACCAAGACAACCTCACTTGAACGCAGTATTTGTATCTGCCACTTCCATCATACCTCACGATCTCTAGCCCTCAACTCTTCCTTCTCTCAGACTAGTCAGCAACTTACGCATCAGTACTCTTGCTTCTCCCCTATCTGCCTTTGCTACCTCCAACTCTAGGGTCCCTCTGACTCCATTTCACCACTCACTCACAGGTGGTTGGTCCTAGAATCACAACCATCAGGGCCTACTCTGAATCAGCACAACTGAGATATACCCGGGCCCTTTCTGCTTTTCAATAACTCTGCTACGCTTTCCTCTACCAAATTTTCTAAAGTAGTCATCTTATATTGTTTCCATCTTCTAAAGTTTCCAATTCCACCCAGCCTTCTTGAACATTTACTATTTGCTAGAAAGACTGAGGGCATTTCTACTGAGTATCACATACATCCCTCCATCATACTAAAATTTTCTGTGTTTTTGCTCTCTTCTAACTGCTCTGCTGTATCAAACTAGGTATCTTTCAATCCTTCTAATTGGGATCTTCAACTTTTTCTTCTCTCCCTTCAAGGACCCTGATTCAGGTCATCTAGACACCTTTACGATCTCCTTTTGCTCTGCCTTTTAAGCATTTATAACAATGAAAACACAGGTCTAAGCTTTCTTCTTTTATGACCAGACTACTAGAAAAGAGGCTAAACCCAGAGCTCCCCTTCTTCTGAAATATTCTCAAGTCTTCCCAATCACCAAATCCAATAGCTTTTCCTGGCCCACATCCTTCTTGACTCCTCTGTGGCTCCTCACACTCAACACAATCAACACTGAACTTCGTATTTCTCTTCATCTCCCTTCCTACCATTCTGACCATCTCCATTTCTTCAGTCAAGTCAAAACCTTCCTGTCATCATCACCCCAATTTAGTTATTAAGTTCCCTTCCTTCCACCACTGTTATATCTGGATCACTCAGCTCCTCCCTTTCTATTTCTCAGACAGACAAGTCAGCACAGTGCACCAGTTTCCTAGCTCCTTTATGCTAGTTACCTTCCTAAAGTTTTGATTGTCTAACAACAACAACAACAAAAAATTCAGTTTTTTTATCCTAATAATAAAAAACTGGCTCCAGCCTGTACGTTTTCTCTCTTTCATTATATGTATTTCAGATTTTCTCTGAATTCTGGGAGAATTCACAGTTCTCAGAATACATCTTGCATTTTTTAACCAATTTGCCTAAATCAGGCCACCCTACTCACTTGCAATGTTCAACATGGTCTTTACTTATTGAAATCCTATTTTTGTTGGCAGGATTTGGTAAAGATGCCATCTTTTCCTATTCTTCATTAGAAGAATTATTAGAAGAAATTATTGGAAGAAATTATTTCTTCCTTCTCTGAACTTCTACTGTTCCAATGTGCTCGACTGCTTCTTTCTTATTGTATGTTTCATTTTTATACTATAGTTACCATGAACTTACCTTATTGTTCTTAGCAGATTCTAAATTCTTGTAGACACTGATGATAGTGATAATAACCGTAATAATAATAATCTACCTAATAACAAACTTCTTCCATATTCCAGCTCTTTGTAAATCATGTAGCTTCATGACCTGAACAACACTATGAGGAGTATCTCCGCTTTTAGATGTGATTAAATAACATGCCCAAGGGCAATACCTACAATGTGGCAGGGCTGGAAATTTAACTTAGGCTTGTCTGATTTCTCAAGCCACGTTCTTACCTACTCTGTGGTGTATCTCACCATTTTTAGGTCAACAGAGAGCCACTGAATAAACATGTTCCTCATAAGTCCTAACAGATAGGACAGTTTACCTCGCCACACTCTCCAGAGCTGCTGAGCCTGTCGGTCAATACAGGCGTCTACAGGCAGCAGGAACAGCCAAGACTCTGACTCTTACAGGATGAAACCAGGATAAAGTTTTTGTGCCTCACGATTAAACAGAACATAAAATTCAGAGAAAAAGATCTAATTCACCTGGATTAAGTAATGGCCTTACTTTGTCTTTCTTGGAACTTTCACGGTCAGGAAGGTAATGAATCAAGGCCATGCTAAAAGCCTTACTTAGATAATTTAAACCACATTTAGACACAGTCACCAATAATTCTAGTTTCTGAGGCTCTGACATCAGCCCTGTGAAAACATGATAATTGTACTCTGCTGACAGAGTCAGAATAAGTGTAAATTTAGAGTCCTATTTTACATATGAAGAAGCAAAACAATATATGAAACATATAGATATCAATGTAAAGAAAAGTGGTGGTTGTAGCTTTCTATAAGTAAGCAGCTAAGGGCTATAATCCTCTGAGAGGAATGTCATTATACAGCCCCAATCCCATCACAACAAATACCTTTACAACAGAGATGTCTGTATAACAAAAAATCTTTCACGCTTTGGCTGGCAGCCCATGTATTTCAAGCAATATTTGATGTGAGACTTGGAGTTCACAGTAATGGGAATTGACCTGTTTTTCCAAAGGTAAGATTTTTAATGATTTCGTCATAACTCCTATCCAGCAGTAGGTACCATGGGCTAAGTGATGCACAATCCAAATCCATGAAACCAAGAACTAAACACATATACAGAACCCAAATCCACCCTGATCTTAAAGAGTGAAATTCTTTCCTTTTGCTTGGGAATTCTTAGGTAAAGAGAAGGCCACTGACCTGAGTATGGAAATGTAACAGATCAGAGCTGGTTTTTGGTCTTGCCTCACTGAGTGGCAAAATGGTGTGGAACATGAAAACAAAGGGGCGATGGTCAAATCTCCCTCTTCCCTTACTACCTGGGTAAACTATATTTAGCTACAGTTCTTCTCTTGTGAGACTCAGTCTTCTCATTTGTAAAATATGACTAACACCACTTAAACTCAGAATTTCACTAAGAACTCTAAGAATATATATAAAACTTTTAACAGAGTACCCGACATTTAGCGTGTGCTCAAAACAGTTCCCTCATCAGGCTTCCCTTCCTCTCCAAGACCCTGAGCTTCTGCATGCTATTTTCGTGAAATTAGTTAGAAGACCTCGTAAGTGGAAGTTAACAGAATATATAGTGTCATATGCAGTCTGGGTAAAGTGTTGCTCCAGTGTACATTCAGGAAATAAAATGAAGTGATAAAATAACTAGGCCATAAACAAGTATTTTTTTTGACTATGAAAAACATCTTTTTGGTCAACGTAAGACACATGTATTCAAAAGTTAAAATGCAGGTGACCAGGCATCGTAACCATAAATGAGCTCTGATTATTTTGTCAGAGGTCATTCTGAAAAATGCTGATAACCGAAAATTCAGTCACACTTTCTTGGTCAAGGACAAATGTAGCTGCTGCTGTGGCCTAGTTTTCTTTAGGTGCTATTCTAAGTGGCAAGAGGGCCCTTATTTGGCGATTCCTTAGGCCAGTCCCACACTTTATACTCTGCTCCTCAGTAGGATACTGTGGAAGTATTAAAACAAACTCTGGTTTCTCCAGTTGGGAAATACGGAAATAGCTTCTAAAACTACCCACTAATGGTGCTTAATATTATTCTAATTATGAGGTTTTTAATTCTAATAATTTTTAGATATCTGATTTTTTTGCTTTTGAAATTACAGGTCAATTAAGTTTGTGAAGACAAAATTCTATGGTCTTTTGAAAACAACTTTGTTGTTATATGAAATGTTTTGAGGCAGAAAACTTGAGTCTTATAATTTGAAGACAAGTGTGTTCACCTTTAAAAAATGAATATTGGCTAGGGGCTTTATAATTCCTTAAAAAGCTTTCTAAGCCTTATCAGACTGTGGCAACTACAGGGAACAAGAGATAGCCCAACATTTGTCAGAGTCACGGGATGAGAGTTGTAAAGATTCCTTAGTCCTGTCCTTTTACCTTGTCAGTAAGGAAAAGGCTCAGAGAAAATTATTGTGCAGATATTCGTGTGCTCAACTTAAGTGTATATGCAAGCCAAACAATGTGTTTCTCATATGAGGTACAATATAAAAATAACAACAGATCAGACAGAAATACCTAGGCACAGAGAAAAAAAGATCTACAGAAAGACAAGAGAAGCTCCAAGTGGAGAGATTGAGAGATCAACAACAGAGAAACAACAAAATTATTAAGGTGAGAAGGTTAAAATAGTGATAGAGACCAAGTGGCAGCAGCAGAGGACATACTTTAAATTCAGTCTGCACAAAGCTTCCAAAGTAGGACTGAAATACATAGAAGGATCAACCTGGTACAATGGTTCCTGATCTCTATTTTAATAACTGCAACTTCCACTCTCATCATCTTAAAATGGAGGCAGTAACAACCACCAGATCACACACTTTAATCTTAGCACTGATAAGGGCGTAAACCTCAAGCATTTTTGAAGGTGTGCTAACTACCTCAAGCCACTAGGGCACTACTCCTTGGCCCCAAAAGACACGCTTCAGTTAATGATCCTCACGTAGCCCCCAAGACTGGGCGTCCCTCCCAAAAGTGAACCCTATCTTCCTCGCACCAGCGGCACCACACTAGCAGTTTAGAAGGCATTTCAAGGTCCCCATAGACAAAGAAAAAAATAAAATATCATTGTAATTACATGAGAAATTATGCGAAGATAGCACAGAAAGAGTTAGCTCCTGAAACACAAGGCTGAGAAACACTGATCCTCAGAGAAGCAGCCACCCCACCCAAGAAGGGCCAGCACTGGTAGAAAGTGGTCTCGTGGGAGCAATCAGGCGCCTGGACAGAGGCTGGAAGCATTCCTGCCTTCTCTCCCGAGTCCCACCTGTCCCAGTGGGCGGGCGGGAGCGCAGGGAGGAGCCTGGAGGAGCAGCCGGAGCACAAGGGCTGCCAGCACCAGCTGCTCCCAGCCGGCTCTCCTCCCTTGGCCACCCTCCCTCCTGCAGGCTGAGGGCTCTCAGTGGCCCTGGGCAGCCCAGGGATGCTTACAATGCCCACAAAGCCCGCCTGGACACCTGAATGACCCCCACCCCATGCGTCCCGCACTGTCTGTACCTTTACTCTGGGGAGGGTTCTGACTCCGGTCCCGGAGGACGTTGATCTGGTAGACGGCTCCATAAGGCTCAAAAAGTTCTTTCAGCTCCTTTTCCGACCATGACCGGGGGATCTGTCCGACAAACATCTTAATGGCATCTGGGTCTGGTTGGTCTGAGTGATCCAAAGCTCCGTTCATCTTGTTGGCTGTGCCGTTACTGTTAAAAACGGAACCAGGAGCCAGAGTTAGGGCTGCAGAGTGAGGGACAGGAAGAAAAAAAATTGTGGGGGTGAGGGGGTGGGGAGGCGGAAGGAGGAGGAAGAGGAGCACGGGGAAAGTGCCTAATGAGTCGTAGAAATTTGATGAACTAAAACAAAGCAGAGGCACCATTAGGTTGTTCCTCAGCGGCAAGCCAGGCTTTTACTGCATGCTGCTGTTCAGCATCACTG
Source organism: Hystrix cristata (assembly GCA_004026905.1). Classification (NCBI taxonomy): domain Eukaryota; kingdom Metazoa; phylum Chordata; class Mammalia; order Rodentia; family Hystricidae; genus Hystrix; species Hystrix cristata. The sequence continues at coordinate 32,296 of PVJO010012648.1, read as the reverse complement.
CCGGAGCACAGGGCAGTGCCGGGCTGCTGTCACCCAGGGTGTGGACATCTCGGAAACCCGGCTCAGGAGACAGCTGCAAGTTAAGTGCAGGTCTCAGTTTGCAAGGCTGCCATCAACGCATCGGCAGCATTATCAGCCCTGCACTGGCTATCGCTGGGAAAGAAAGGCAGGGCTGGATTTCTGCTGGGTCTCTCGGTCTCTCTCGGTGTCTCTCTCTCTCTCTCTCTCTCTCTCTCTCTCTCTCTCTCTCTCCCCCTCCCCCAACTCCCCGCCCTTTTTTGGAGGTTTTTGGAAGAGAGGAGAGAGGTGGTAATAATAAAGTCACATGGAAAGAAAATGAAACACTTGGCAGTCCGTCAGATGACTAATGCAAGATGCTGGTGATGAATTTGCACAGTGTGCGAGGCATCCATGTGTGCATCAAATTAGTACGTTGTTGCTGCTCAGAATGGAAAGCGCTCCAGCTATGCAGCTCTCTGCAGCTGATTGGCTGCCTACACTGGAAAAAGGGCCAGAGCTGGGAGGGGGCTCTTCCTTAAAAAGCACATTGTTTATGGGACCTAGGCACAAAGGGTTTAATTCAGAGAGGCAAAAGGGATCTCAGAATTGCCTGCTTTGTGCTTGAAAAAAAAAAAAAAAAGAAAAAGAAAAGCAGCCCCAGAAAGTTGAGTTCCCACTAAAGGACACTGAATATTTCAAATCTTTCACACTCCATAAATTGCTCTCTGTATATCTGACTTCCAGATGTTGCACTTAAGCTCTAAACAATCACACGTTTGGGAGAGAAAAAAAGAAAGTCTGCCTTTTCTTCTCCCAGCTTCAGTAAATATTGGGGTTGATACAAAGAATAAAACCATAAGCTTTCACATATCTGTCTTCCTAATGTTGTTTCCCAAATGCCCATTGGAAGAGAATGCCTGTTTGAGCCTGCAATCTGGTCACCACCATGTAAATGAACATGAAGACATCCCTTTTTTTTTTTTTACCTGAATCCCCTCCCCATTTAAGAAGAGTACATAGCAAAGCAAAACCCCAAATCCTTAGCTACTGCCTCTGCCCTCCCCTCTGTGGCCCAGACCCTGTTCCTCTGCCAGGTAAGAAGGCTGCCTCTGAGCGGCACTCATGTGCAGTGCTGTGCTCTTGGGTTAGCTGCTCTGCCTACAAAGACATAATGCACCTAACGAGGGCAAAGCTGGCAGACACAGTACTTTGAGAGCCTGGTCCAGTATACCCCTCAGCCCAGAAGCAAGAAGTCAGCAAGGGGACACGCTGACTAAAACTACACTGTAAATGGCAGGTGTGATTTCGCTGGAGCCTCAGGGAAATAGCAAGAAGGTATTCAAAGATTGTAAGCAGAATTCTTTATTGGGTTGTAACAAACAAAAAAGAGCACTTTGAATCTGCTATGGGTCTAGACTAGTACGAGCCCTTAAAAACGAAGAAAAAAGAAGAAACAAGATGACAACATCAATGGTTAAAAACCCAGAAACACATGAAATGGAGAAATCCTCCGTTAGATTTAATCTAGAGAGGAAAATGATGTCAAATACTCTTCACTAGGTCTTGGCTTCAATTTCTACTTCTCCTCCCTCCCCATTTTATCACTCTCTTTATTTTCTTATCCTTGGGATAAACAATCAGATTGTCTAACTTGAAGCATTTTCAGAGCTTCCTCTAATCAACCTTATTGTTATAAAAAATGTTCCGCTGAATAAAATATTGAGTACAAAATCTTCTCTCAACAATTCAGGTGTAATGTAATGTTTGTTTATATTAGAGCTGGGTCGTTTATCTTGTTCTTAGGCACCTATACTTTTCTTCCAGTCACTCTTTGAGAATTCAACACACACTTTAACCCCATGCAGCTGATTACAGAGGGTGGAGGGGCAGAAACTCACACAGTACAGTACAGAGTGCAGTGTTCCTGTCACGCTGAGAACGGAGAGTGTGGCAAGACTTATTTCTGGGACAGGAAGGACTCGTGGTTATCGCTATTGACAACCAGCGAGAATGCGAAGAGGAAGGTATCGCCACAGGTCTCAGCTAACAGAAAACGGAAGCTCCAAACCCAAGGCTGTTGTATGTTGGCTGCAGTAACCGCGATTACTGCAACGGAGGACTTTATCTATTTATTTATTTTTATTTTGGTTTCTTGAGGAAGGGTCTCGTTAGGTCTAGAGGGTCCAGACTGGCCTCAAACTCACGGAGATCCTGTAATGGAGGACTTTAAAGTGACAATGTACTTGTCCTAATACTGAAACTCCAAAGTCTAGACCAAGTACCACTCAGTGTTTCTACAAATGAGAGGCCTTTTATACTTCTGAGAAAACACATAGTCACAGAGATCACAAAGGAAGGAGAGTTGAGAAGGGAGCTCAGGCCTTACACCTTTGGTCTCTCAGTAGGTGAGCACTGTATTTATAGTCCCTTTCAATCAGTTACCCCTCATCTATACATGGAGGCCTCTTATCATCCTGAGGCAGTGTTGTGCAGTGGTTAACGGCAAGGTCTCTGAATCCTGGCACTACTACATCCTAACTATGCTACTGCAGACCTCAGACCCTTCATCTGTAAAATGGGGTAAGAGACTCTACCTTAGGTTCACACGCTTAGTATAAGACATGGGGCAAAATTAAGTGCTCTGTAAATGTTAGCTATTTCCACTGCTAATTCCTGCTTTGCATTTGTGATGCACTTGAAATGACTAGCCACCACGAATCTATTTTTCAATCCAGTTTTTTTTTTTACAGTATAGACTCAAACAAAACTTGCACCTTAAGTAATAATAATACTTATTTTTTATACACCAGCAACTGTGCTAGGTGCTGACATGTTAAAAGCTACGTATCCTCATAACAACCCTATCAGAAGGTGGCATTTTTCAGATGCCAACATATGAAAAATAAGTTCCTTCCCTTTGATTACCAGCTGCTAAACTGTAGTGCTATGCCCCAAGTACAAAGGGTTTCTAACCTGCTATGTGGCCAAGTACTCCATCCACTCTGGCTTGAGTTGACAGTGAACAGTTCATGGCAAACCAGTTCAAAGACAAAGCCAACAGCAAATCCTACTGGGTCCCAGGAATCACACTGCCAAAGAAAAGGCAGAACTAAAAGAAACCTATGCATTTATCTTTCTTCTTTCTGTGAGAAAGATGGTATTAAGTGCAGAACTTCAGAGTCCTTTATGGCTACTTTAAAACCCACATTTTAAAAAATCATCACATGAGGCGTTTCCTTTCCACAGATTCCTTTCCTCTATTCCTACTGTCATAGAGATGAGCATTCTCATCCATATCTATGTCTTTTCCTGTCTGCCATTTTGCAAATAACCATTCCAAAAGTCTGCATCAAGAGTTAAGGGGATAACAATTCCTTAAATAAATACAACCATGTCTAGTTGTGTAAATTTAAAACACCACCACCACTACCCCTTCCCAACCAAAAACTTTAATGTAGAATAGGCAGGCATATCCCGCTCACTACCCATTGTAACTGAGTCCCACACCCTGAACCCTTATAGCATTCTAACAGTTCAGTTTAGTTTCGCTGCAATTCACCCAAAAGCCTCCTCCCTTGCACTCCCAACTTCCTTCCTAGCTGATATTCATCTCTAGTGGAGGCTGACTTCTGTTTTTCTTTTGTCTTCATGGTGATGTAGGTACAGAAATGTTTAGGCAAGATGGAAATTAATTTTGTCAAATTAAAGCTTTGTGAGTATTTGTCAGGGGCTGCAGAGAGCCAGAGAACTCTTCATTGAGAAGTAATTATGGGAACAGTCACCCCAAATCTCAGCAAGACCCTTAGTAAGACCTCTATTTAAGAGAATTTTAATGGTTTAGAAAATCAGACTCACTTCTGTTCACTCCCTAGTCATCCTCAGCACCCAGTACACAGTGCCTTTCACAGCACAAAATTTCACATTCAAATTCAAATTATATTTACTGATGGTCTTCCCTTTGCCAGAAACCTTTGACATGCACTCAGCATACAACAGCACCAGAGCTCTAGTTGGAACCATCTTTTTTTTGAGAAGAAGCAACTAAGAGTCACCCAGGCAGGATGCCTTTCCAATGTTGTACCCTTAAGGAAGGATGACTTCAGAATGTGAATGCAATAAGATTTAAGCCAGTAAACCAATTGCCAGTCCCTACTATTCCATGGCCCAGGGTTCTCTAGAGTAATGTTTTCCATGGACTCTGTGGTCATGTACAGGCCCTGGTCCCGGGGACACATCTCTCCTGGAACCTTGCCTATAAATTCCAACAAGATCCAAGTGCCAATTCTGTTTTTGCCCTCAGGAAGAAGCCAACTATAAGGCTCCTCTAGGACAGATGCCATATGGAATCAGACCACAAAAGTCATAGGGCAAGAAGCCAACGGGTATTGTTGGTATCAGTCTCAGAGCCAAGATGAAAATGTAATGATGTTGGGAGAAAAAAAATGAGAGTGCTTACTTTTTGCTTTTAGCACAGCACTGACCTACTTCCCTACTCTATTTTCTAGTAAAAAGAACTAGATCAACACATGATATGCAAAGTCTTCTAAGATTCCTCTAAAGAAGTACAATATTATGTAAAAAATAATAATGGGGTGAGGGGGGTGGTTTCAGTGGTAGACTTCTGCCTAGCATGTGCAAGGCACTGCATTTGATCCCCAGTACTGCAAAATATTTTTTTTCCGCAGTCATTACTAATTCCAGGACAACAAGTTTCTCTAAGACCTAGTAATTTGCAGGTTTCCATTTGAGAACGGAGATTTCTAATCTTTTTGTCCTTGGATAACTTTTGTGTTATATTTCTTTTATATAAAAGAGAAAGAGCAACAAACTTATAAAATGGGTATGAGAAATGCCAAGTGGCCATAAATAATTATATATATATTAGAAAAAACATAAAATCTCACCTCAACATGTATACTAACTAAACCAAAAGCTATGCAAAAAGACGGGTTGCATTGGAAAATTTCTGTCCAAAGATAGACAATCTCTCTGGTAGTTATCAATAATTTTATTACTCCAATACTTTTTTTTCTATTATTCTTTCTGTTTCTTGTAATGACCTTCATCAGCACTATCCAACTCTGTGCTGTGATGGAAATGATCCACATCTGCACAGTCCAATATGGTAGCCACTAGCTGCACGTGGTAACTAAATACTTGAAATGTGGGTGATCCAAATGAGGAGCTGAATTTTTATTTAATTTTATTTAATAGCTCTATAAGTGATATATTTGTCCCTCTACCCCTTTAATACTCATTAGAGTTGAGATTCATGTAAACACATTTCACGGGGGGCTGTTCTGCAAAAGCAGGAAAGCAGGCCAGGAGAATGGCATCTGGGCTGAGGCATCCAACTGGGGGTCAGTAGAGTGGGCTGGCAGGCTGAGTTCTTGCCTTGGTTGAGCGTCAATTTCATTGGGATCACTGAGAAATCATGTAACTACTCTGTACCTCAGTTTCCTCACTTGTATAACAAAGAGATAGAATAGATTCCATCCGGCTCTTAATTTCTAGAACTCTGGTAATAGTTTGGAGAGATTGACCTATGTAAAAATATCATGTAACTAGTAATTTAAATAGTACAACCAGCTATTTGAAACCTTGATGTGATTCTCCTTCGGAGTCCATTTTGGTCCCCTAGGCTCACACCCAGCTACATGCTGGCCAGATAAGGTGTCATCTGTACCGTGGAGCACAGTCTGCAGACCCAGAGAGAGCAGCGAGTGGCAGGCCGCCGAGGGTCCTGCCAGAGCGCCATCTCTCAGTTATGCCAGAATGCATCTTAGTATCTGGGCTGCCTTCTTGTCAGTTCTGTCAGCTGACAAGCCACTCATTCAAACAGCTGGGGAGTCATTTTATAATATCACTGTACTTAAGTAATAGCCCACAAAGAAACAGGCTTTGTTCGGTTATGTGAGGAAACTATCCAAGACTGAGATGCGAAAGGTAAAAGCAAAAAACAAAGAGAGAGACCCAGGAGTGGGCCTGGTTGATACCTCCGCTGGGCAAGAGGATGGGCACGAAATGCGTCACTATTAACTATCTTCTACACCACCCATCTTGGTGGTGTCGGTTACTTAAGAAGAGCCTCCTCTTCTCTGTAGACTCAGTGGCCCTTCTCACACAGCTCTCTGGAGAACACGCCAGAAACTGTGACCAGTAACACCCCCGGGAGTCTCACTGTCACTCTAAACTCAGCACAGCCTCTTCCTTTAGAAAGAGGAATCAGCTGCCCTTCAGCCTCAAGCTTGGGGAACTGCAGCTCCTTTTAAATACACCACTTTACAGTTACCATGAGGAAAACCTCCCTCTTCCATGACTGCCTTTCAACGGGGCAGTTTGCTGCTGGCCTGACACAGTTAGTATAATGGGACGGTGGGTGGCTGAACACTTTTGATAAACTTGAAAACTCCCTGGATATCAGTTAGACCACCAATAAGACCTGAAAATAATGATGTTCCTGTATTTACCTGGAAGGTATTGTTAACATTTATCATGTGTAGCAAAACCTTTTGAATCACGGCCACACTAACTATGGAATGAATCCCCAAAGCTCTGAGGTGAAACAGTCGTACATCAACTAGTGAATCCTCACAGAAGATTAATGCAGCAAATAATACTCTAAGAACCTGAAAGAGCCAAAACCCTTCCCCGATGATGCTCGAACTGCAAGTAAATTAGTTTGAGCTCCTCTGAAAAGAATGTTCAAAGTTCCTTTATGTACACATGCATGTAATATGTTCCTAGGCTTGGCCAAAATTAGAAAAACAATAATTTCTTAAGAATGTGAAGGACATCATTTTCTTTCAAAGACAACTAAGAAAGGACACACTTGTGATGGGCATTTTGCTAGATTACTGGAGTTAAGGTTGGGTTGTATTGGTCAGAGGTCTGAAAGCTATACATCTATCTACCAGGGTAAACACCGCCATGACTCTTGGAAACTGTTCCTGCAGTAAACAGAACACAAACATTTGGACTTGCCAAGTAAAAAGGAAACCTGAGTACCTCATCCCAATTTGACTGTTGGTAAAAAGCAGAAAGCTGGGAAAACCACACAAAGAAGTAAATTTGGAGGCATGCGGTGGGTACCTGATGGCTGCACATACAATCACCCTCGCTGGGAAAGCAGTGAGGGATTGGCCATAGATAGCCCCCACCCAGGAAACTCATTTCCTTCTGTGATTTATCAGAAAGAGTCCAGGGGACTTCAGGGTGAGTAGGAGGCATTTGCACAGGGAGGGGTAGGTGTTTCAGGTGGACTTTTAGAAATGGCAACAGGGAAATAATCATCACAAAGAAGACTTATATAGGGCTTCACATTTCCAAGGTGCTTTAGAGGGTCACACTGACAAATCAACCCTCTCCCCATGGCTGAGGTTACGATCACTGCCCCACTTTACAGATGAGGAAACCCCTTACAGGCAGGCTCCTCTCCGTGGCAGCTATCAAGGGTGCCCTCCCAGTCTGATTGGCCCAAAGCTAAACACTGCTGAATTTGCCTGTATACTGTGGACAGGTAATTGGACATGGCTCTTTTGGATGACTGAGAGCAGATTAGATTGGCCATCAATTAACTGAAAAGCGAATCATTACAAAACGAAGATGAATGTCATGAAAAACTCAACATGGGCCCCCACTTTCCAAACTGAACATCGATTATTTTAACAAAATTGACTCTCATATCCGCAGTCTAGCAGCAAGTGACAAAAACGAGGGACACACATCGAGGGCCAAGCGACACAAACATGATGCCTGGTTGCCTACAGACTAGATTTTAGCAGCTGTGTTTCTCAAGGCAAATAACTTCTGCCTTAGTTGCTAATGAAAATATTTTGCTTGATTTGTTTAGGAAGAAACATCAGTCAAGGCAGATTTGCAACACTCTCTACTCACTACAAACCCCTGTGGCCAAAGCAGACAACTCCCCCAGGGGGAGTCTTAAACACCCCAGGAGTTACTCTCATACAAAGTCCTCTTCTGTCCCTCTCATTCTTATACTGTTATTTACAACTTGCTTTATGTTGGGCATATGTGATGTTTGAATGAGAAAGGGCTGAAAAATGTATAATTCATGCTCTTAAGCTGCTCCTACCCAATGAGAAGAGTCAGCCATATACACAACATAAAACCAAACTCCAACATACTCTGCCCGCAGTGTATAAGGGCCTATAATGAGCCAGAAACAAGGGACTAATGCAGCCAAGGAAGAGGACTGGGCATTCAGCACTCTAAACCACACCGCGTTCCTGTGGTCAGTATTTCAATGAAATACGAAAAAAATAAATCAAAGCCAAAGAATGATAAGCTGTATCATTTCACTGAGTTGACAATTGTGACTGAAAGAAGCAAAGAATAGAAAAAAGGGGGCTCTAACAAAGGAGCTGGGGAGTTAGGGGAAGCGGCTCGAGAAGGAACTCCCCCCCCACCAGCAAGCACGCATGGAGCCCTGGTGAGCCTGCAAGAGAGGAAATCCCGCCACAACCCCTGGCAAGGATGGTGGCCATGTGCACTGCTGGCCTCACACGGGAGGCTACCAGTTCTCAAACGGCCCTGCCTTTCACCAAGAAGGGAAACAGTGTTCCTGTTCTTGACCATTCAGCTCTAATCTGACAAGACAGCATAGCACACCCAGCTCGGCACATCTAAAATTAACCTTTCCTTCTTCGTTTACCTCCAGTGAGGTTTCATAGTTAAATCCCTTGTTATTCTTACTGGCTCGAATACCCCTCTGTCCCCCAACAATCAGAACAGGAACAGTGTCTCACACAAAACATCCACATTAAAAGACTGACTGACCGCTCTCAGCTCTTCCTTTCTCTCACTGCTGAACTGACAAAGGCAATAATTAACTGAACCCCTAATCAGGCACAGGTTGAAACTGTGAAATTCTTGATGATAGGAGTGTCTTACAATCATTGATTCAAGAAACATTTATGGAGTGACTCCTACAATCCAGACATTAATCAAAGAGCCGGGGATACAGCAATTAGTGAAGTGGGGATAAGATAGCTTTAGATACCTGTAGTTTACATTCCAGAGGAAGACATAAAATAAACAAAATAAATACATCTTATACTAGAAAGAAATCATTTTGATGGGGAAAAATAAGACAGGGAGGGGAGGTAAGGAATGTTGAGTGCTAAGGTAGGAGTTTAAATAAGGTGGTCTGGGAAGACCTTGTTTGGAAGGTAGGTACAGTGGTTTGAATCCAGGCTCAGTACATCTTCAATATATATTTTCTGAATGAATAGATTTAATAGGGCAAGAAATCTTAGAGGTGCAAAGAGTAAATTACATATTATATGACCTGTCATTACCATTATAAAAAACCATGTTAGCCTACCTAATGCTGTCCTATTAAATCTGAGAGTCAATGGCCCTATCGCGAATGAGTTCCTGAGTCATGCCTATTTTTCTCCAAATGCTGCCTGGGTCCACTTGTTCTCACACAGCTGCCGTCTTAATTCTGGCTATCATCTCTTCCCTGAATTACTGCCACTGTTCAGTGGGCTTTCCTACTTCGCACTTATAGGACAAAGACTTTGCTGACCTTTGTGCTTGTCTGGCATTCAGAACTCTATCTACCTTTCTGTTAAATATTGATTATCTGCCCATTCATTATTCATTTTATCATCTATCAATGGTAAAATTTAATCTCAGTCTGGTTTCTCCTCAACCTGCTTTTGGTCTATCTTTCTCAGTCATAAGTGATGTGAGATCAAGGAATACAAACGAAAGGGAATGCCGGCCTACGAAGGCAGTCAGCATGGTGAGGTTTGACAGAAACGCACTGCAAATTACTAGTGCCACTGTTTCCTTCCACTGATCTGGAAAATCAAAAGCTGACAGTAAATGGGAACTAATTACATCATATTACTAATAGTAGTTTAAAGAACAGAATCCATTTGTAAAGAAAGAGGAATTTCCACAGACTAACAATTTGTTAAGTTCAGGTATAGTCCCATTTATGTTCAGGTGTATTTCGTATTTATGCCTTCAAATTCATAAGTTTGTGAAAAGCCAGCAACAGAGCTTGAAAAAAAAAGATCTTGGACTGGGGGTATAGCTCAGTGGTAGAGTGCTTGCCTAAGATGAATGAGACCACGCTTCCATCCCCAGCACTGCAATAAACAAATGACCAAGCAAACATGCAAATAAATAATTTAAAAATCTCAGACCCACCAAACATGTACCTTACAAAGTTTACTTCCTGGCACTTATGCCATTTAAGACGCTTGGAGAACTCCAGTGCAACACAATAATTAATCTGTACAGTGACATCGTCTCTCATCTAAAAGGTAACATTGTAGCTCAAGAAATTCTGCTTAAGCAGGCCAAGAAATATATAAATTATTGTAAGAAGAATTCTTTCAAAATGAGACAATGAAGAGAACTGGTACCTTAGAGGATAAGCTTTCAACTATTCTGAAAATCTAGCTAATCAGCCTGACTCATTCCTCAGGGACGACGGGAGATGCTACTTTCTTATTCTAACATGACAGTGGATGAGGTGTCAGGATTTGTATACCCTCTAATTTGTTATCATCAAATGCAATGATTAATTTTGCTTATTAGACCCTCCCAGTTCTTTTCAGGTTAATTTTTACCAGGTATTCGGCTCTATTCTTACCGCCAGTTACTGTTTTTATTGTTTTGGAAGAAATGAGGGCAATGGGAGGCAGAAATGTGGAGGGATGAGTTACTGCTTGTGGGAGTTTGTTTTTCAAAGTCAATATAGTATTACGGATCCAGAAGTAGAATGTAATTCTTTGTCTTCAAGATACCACGAAAAGTGCTACTTGAGGTTTAAAAAAAGTGGAAATAACGGTCCCAAATAGATGACTATGACACCATTAAGGGGAAAAAGCATGAATTTTCTAGAATTTTTCTATCCAGACATAAGAAAAGGCAATCAGATGCTCTGCAGGATTGTACTAAATTCCTAAATAGCAGTCTGAAACATTGGCCTGTCTGATAATCTGCTAAGAAATTTGCAAAAGTTACAGAGAAGAACACTGCCAAGATTCAGACAGTTACTGACAGAAGACTTCCAGCATTCTGTGCACATCAGCTTATCAGGGATGTTTTCCTAAGATACAAATAGGGCAGTTTGTCATGCTACAAAGCCACATATCAAAAGGAAAAGTCCAAATGACACTCTACTTTGCTAGTTTTTAAATCCTTCAATTATACTATAAGATGAAATCAATACCAAATACCACATTTTGATTTGAAAATCTACTGGCTTTCTCTCTGTCAGTACGTCAGAAATTCCATTTAGCATCTTAAATCCCCAATTAAAATAGACTTTGACAATTAATTTGCTTACGTCTTAAAATATACATCATCAGACCTAACCTCCTAAACAAGTAAGAGTAAAAACAGGATTATGTGCTAAATTATAATAGCTGTTATTCTAAGAGGCTGAATATCATTATATCAAAATTCCCTATAGCTGGCTTTTTTAAAGCCATTTCTTCATTTTTTGACACTACATCTGGCACAATGAATACAGATGATCATGTGTTTATATATCTGTCTAACTGCCTTTCCCAAACACAGCCAGATGGAGTCTTTCAGAATCAAATTAATTTCAGATTAATTCACTCTGGACACACTCCAGTTTCATGACTCTTCTTCGCTTTGAAGCACCAACCAGATAAACGTGAAATCATGAACTTGAAAGAGCACAGGTTCCTCGGTACCAATGAGGAAAAATGGTAAAACTGTGGTTGCTCTTTCCCGTCCCAGAAGAAATCCATTCAGGTCCCACAAGCTGCCAGTTCAAGGACTGATCAACCTTTCAGTGTCAAAATCATTCAAAAAGAATTTTCTTTTGCATGCAAGTAAGATCACAGTTAATTTCACAGTCAGTATTTATAGATTCCAGCAAAAATTAGGGTCATCATTACTAATAGCAGCACCAAAGACATTATGACAAACTTGCCACATAGGCAGAGTTAGGTATGACTAGTGACAGGAGAGAGTTAATTCTAAAGACAGGAAGTGCATATTCTCTGCTTCTAGTTGTATCTACTGAAGGAAGGAACTATAAACAAATGTAACCAGGCTTTGCTTGCTGTCAATCTTGGTGGATGCCTTTATTATCATACTTGTTTCAATTGCAATTTGGGTTTCCATGGAGACACAACAGTCAGCTCTAGAAAATTATAAGATAAATGTCAGGTGGTGATAACGGTGTTAATGAAGCTTCGGTGACAAGCAGCTCTGTGCTTCAAATAATAAGCCTATTTTCTATTAGCATATGTATAACCTGTCAAAAAAAACTGGAAGAGAATATTAAAAATTAAATATCTAGCTATCTATATTTAAGAGAGGGTGAGTCCACTCTAAGAGTAGCTTAAATTCGGTGGGTCAACCCGAACAAGAAAAATAAAATTAATTGCTCGTTTCTTGGGAAAATTAGGTACCAGTCATGGCTCTAAAGGATGCTGCAGCTGACATGCAGAAATGCCTTTCTTCATCCAGTCACAGGAAGAATTTTTTCTCACAGTGTGGCCCAGGTAATTGGTTTTTGTTTCTGGAAGTTAAAACCTCACTAAGTCTGACCATGGCAGATTGTGAGCTTCAGAAAAATCAATGCCACAACCAAACTCATGGTACATGGACTCAGGTAACCCACCGACTCCCCTCTGTTCTTGGTTGCTGGATAACTCTAATTGGACTATCAGTATCCAGAATCAACTTTGCCTACTGTATAGCTAGCCAAACATGTGCCATTGAACTTTGAGCAGGTCAGAGAAACTGATCACTGAAATGATAGAAGTTCGATGCATTCAGAAGACACAGGTTGAGGCTTTGGAATTGTGAAGCAATAAAAATATCGCCAAGTTCAAGGGAAGATTCTGAAAGAAAGAAACTGAAAGAAAAATAAATTCCCTTTATTGTGGCTATGTGTGCGTGCGTGCGTGTGTGTGTGTGTGTGAAGATGACTTAGAATTGGGACAGATTTTTATGTTCTATTCAAGAATGTCTTTTTAGAATCCTCAGTTAAAAGGTTAGAAAGATGAAAAATTTAAAGTTAAAAGCAATAGGTTATAAGAGTCGTAATTTTGGAAGACAAAGTCTCTCCAGAAAGACAAAAGACTTGCCTGTATGAGTACCTTCTGCATAGTTAATGCTTTTAGACCTTGCCATGGTCTCCACTATCATTTAATTCACCCCACATATTTTTCCTTTATTTAACAACTTTTTACTAAGAATCTACCATGTGCCACTTGGTTTAGAAAACAATGACGACACAGTGCCACCGTTCTTAAATTTTACATTGTTTAGTAGTTTGTACAACCTAACATTCAAGGCCTTGACCAAAGTGCTATGAATGTTCTTTTCTTTCTGCCCAAAGTTTGATCTATTTTGAAGTTACTACAAGAAGTATATTTTTCTGGGGCAAGGCAACCCTTTATGCAGCAACTCTATGTTGGGAAAAACAGGCTGCTCTAGTCTTCTGCTGATTCACTGCCACTCTTGGCTTATTTTTACCCAATCTACAGGGAGTCATATACAAAGTCTAGTGTAAAACTATGCCAGGACCCTAGGATAGGAATTTGCAATGTAGCCCTTGTAAAAAGTATACATTCTTGCTCCCCACAAATCATTTCTTTTTCTCTTTGAATTCTCTGCCGTACCTCCACATGGTGCGTGCAGACCATTTTAGAGCCACCTCTCACTCATGAGAGTGGGTATTTTCCCTATGTTTGTAAGATCTAGCATGATCAAAGGGAGATTCAGGGGGAAGCAGGACAAAAATGAACATCTTAAACTGGCTGCTCTGGTTGTTGGGGCAAGAAAAAGACACTTTTTCTTCGGCACTTTTACCTCCAGTCTTTTGTGCTTGCCTCAACATGAGGTGCGAAACTCAGAGATATTTATTAGGGTTTGGCCCAGAAGAAACGGCCTTAGTCTTCCTTTTATTTTATGGTTCTTATAGTCTTTGAGTCTCCTGTGGCCAAGCTGACATTCTGGAGTCCAAGATTCCTATACCATAGCTCATGGCCATGTTTAGGCTCCCCGTGTATACATTACTGATAGGTCCACAGGAGTCATAAGCTGACAGAAGACTCCAGAGCTCAAAATCTTACCCGCCTTACTCAACTATGAGGAATACAGGCCTGCCTCAGTGCAAAACAAAACAATATAATACAAACCAAACAGCAGCAACAAAAGCCGATAATATCATTCACACTCCCCGATCTCTTCCTGTTAGCCCACCCATGGACAAGGCACAGAAGGAAAAACACTTCAAGCGTACACAATGTACAGGACGCCAGCCATATATATACAGGACACTAGCCAAAGTAGTAATTTGACTCTAGACAGTATACAGGAAAAGTAATGAGATTTAAATTTAATAACTTGGGCAATAGGATTTGAGGTTGAAAACTTTCAGCTGTAAAGCCTGATACCACGTCACTACAATAAGGTGAAGAAACATCTGCGGTCATGGAAATAAAAAGGATATGAACAGCACATCCTTCTCACAAACAACTCTAATCAACTCTCTGGGCTTAACCTTTTGGAAACTTTCTGTTTACTAAGACTCTTTGTTTATTCTTGCTTCTTTTAAAAGTTTTCATGATCTCTTATCATTTGTGAAAGGTGTTGGGCAGTCAACTATTGAAATTGAAAAGTTACCTGCAATTATTATTGTTGGTATTTTAAAATTATTGAAATAATTAATTTTATTTTTAATAACACCACAAAGCATATTACTATAGTTATTCAATGTTAAAATGACAGCTCTAATCTGGAGCAACCAAAATTGCAATCATAATTTTCCTGAATTGACAATATTTGCTAAATAGACTCCTGGAAGAGAGCAGCGTTATACACATGGGAAACAGGAGATTATAATTTAAGTGTGGCACAGCTTCAAAAGTAAGTTGAAATGTATAAAGCGAAAATAAACCGCTGTCTAGGATTTTTGCTTTCTTATTGCTGTTTAATGTGGAGAAGTTTGACTACAGAGCAGCAGCTTAAACTTCACCGCTGTGAAAGCAGGAGTCAGGAACAGCTGCCCACTGTTGGAACACAGCAAGCCCCGCACTTCGGAAGGTATCATAAGCACCTCAGGATTTCAGGTTTGTATGTTTGTTTTCACGGATAACTTTATAAGGGGAAGCATCTCAAACACATCGAGGAGGAATTCCCGCACCAATAGAGTAATTAAAAGACTATAAGAAGTCTTTCCACAGCCATGTGCAAAGACAGTAGACTGCTGTAGGACTTGGAGGTATGTGTTTACATAACAATGAGCACGACTGCTATCCTGGAGGAGCGTCACCATCTTAGTAACTACGTAAAAACAATAAAGATCACACACCACACGAAGTAGGACACCTGAGCTTCTGCCTTCAGCTCCATGTTTTATTTGAAAAATTGCAATTATTTTTCCTGTCTAGGACTGATAGAAGGAAAACAAATGTACTTTCAAAAAATATGTCCTAGGTTACTTTGAACAGAAATGAAAAACGAACATCACCAATGTTAAAACCCGAACACTTAATCAAAGATCGGGTGATATTAAAAACAATAATCCAAATTGCTACAGAAACAATTTTGAATCCCCTCCCAAGGTCACATGGTATCAGTTTTGGAAACCACACTTCCCCCTGGAAAACTTAACGGTGTGAGCTTTTCTGTACCCTTAATACCAGCAACAGACCAGTAGAAAGGAAGAAAGGATCTCTGGAGATCAGCTAATGAGAAGGAATACCTAAACACAGAGTAAATTTTATTGGAAAAATGCTAGATGAGAAAGCAACGTCCTGATTAAATCCCCATAGCTAAATGAACACTTTGAGATTAGCTTGTGTTCCAGGCTTCCACAGACAGCGCATTAGTAACCCAAGGAATGGCGATCTCCACAGACAGCTTGCAACGGTCCTCCTGAACACACAGGAAACAAGGAGCCAAAGAAAGTAGGTGACAGCAGAGCACAGGCAGACTGAGAAATCATAAGAACACCAGACGCATGCTAAGGCGATCCTCAGAGAGTCGCTTTTGGGGATCCCACCTCTTCTGGTCACAGGGCTCACATTTACGTGTACTGTGTTTGCAGAAGGGATTTGTGACTGAGGAATTTTCACCTAAATGAAATAAAACCTAAAAACTGGGGAGTCAGCTGAGGGGGAAAATAAAATTGTATCAGCTGATGAAAGTAGGGGATCTGCTTAATATGTTTATCAGTGTAGCGGTGGGTGAAGGAACTGGTCACAAGTGAGAAGAAGGTAACTCTGCTAAATCGGTTAATGCACGATAAATGGGTTCTAGGTCAAAGGCAGCTCCCCTGTGAAATCAGAGTGATGAGGTTTACTGGGGCAATTTTTAACTCACTAACTGGCCATTATTGACAGGCTACTAGGCTTAGTTTAGCTTTTTATTTGTTTGTTTTGAAGACAACTGTCAATAACAACAAAGGCAGCTAGCTTAGCTGGCTGGAGAAAGATACTGTTCTCTTTTATTTTTCTTTAATTAACAAAACTATTCAAAATGTCCTGACAGAGAAGAATAATGGTGAAATAAATTATGGAGCCACTTATGTATGAAACCATACATTATTAAAACTACTCTAAATGGGTCCTTAATTTAAATACAGATGGTCATTTTAGGACGTCAAGCATCATAAGAATGAGAAAGGACGGAATGTTATTCTGACCCAAGATATAAAAGGTAGATGCTTTGCCAGCAGTGGGCAGTGTATCAAACTGCCCTTGACTTTTATTAAAATTCATGTATGTCTCTAATGCTGGACGGGTCTCAGCTTCAATTATTTAAGCCTTACATTTCTTTCAGCTACATACAGGAGAAAGGAGCATATTGGGAAAAATTCACTTCTAATATTTACACTTGGCCCAATATTTTAGACCAGTCAGCAAAAGCAATTGTTTCTGTTCTGTTCAGTGTAAATGAGGCAAGGACCACCTTTGGCAAAATCTGAACAATGAGCAATCAACACAGCTTAGGGTTCTTGTTGCTAAAATTACCAATTTTAGCACGTTTGGAAAACCTACCTTTCACTTTATCAATGTTAATGCATGGGGCCTTAGATGCATCTAGGAAAAGCACAGATGTTCCTTATTAAATGAAGTCCTCCTTGTACAGAACTCGCACTGCTGTCCGACGTAGGCAAATAAACAAGCACACTGTATTTTTTTGGAGCTCTGATGGTGCTAAGTTCAGGCATTCCTTTAATGTAAAATCTATTTTAACTTAACACATATCTGCTATTTCACTGGCACCTTCAGGCTAATCCTCACTTCAGTGTGTGGGGTCTCTGCAGGACTGAGAAGCCGCCACTGTCACTACGTCATCGTTCCTGCTGGGAGGAAGGAAGTCCTGCCTTGTGCATGAGCCCAGGCACGGCTCTGCCCGGCAGTTTTACAGACCTGTGGACAAGTGTTGACAAAAATGCTGAATTTTCAAGTGACAGAGTAACATGAAATCCCTACTCTACTCATATGAAGATAATCAGAAAAATTTCCTCCTAACAAAATGGGCAAGGAGTAGCTGGGCATGGTGGTGTACGCCTGTAATCTCAGCATTTGGGAGGCTGAAGCAGGAAGATGACAAATTCAAGCCCAGACTGGGCAATTTAGCATGCTCCTGTCTCAGTAAAATAAAATAAAAGGCTGGGGATAGAGCTCAGTGGAATGTTTTGGATTCAAACCCCAGTACTACATTTTAAAAAGGCAAACAGGGATCACATATACTTCCATGTCTTACATTCTACACTCAGTATAAGAGAAATCCACTTGTCTCACATATGTTGCCACGTGATTATGAAACACTGAACACAATCGTTTTAACAGGCTTACCCCACTTAAGAAAGACATCCTGGTTTGTATTCATAGAAGTCACACTCCAAACAGGCTTACAGGGACCAGTTTGCACAAGCATTTTATTTTTTAATGACTACAGAAGCTCTTGGGGCTCATCATATTAAAAGAAACAAAAAAAGGAGGGAAGCAGCATTGGTTTTTAATTATTTCCACTTCTGAATCAACAATCTCAATATGAAAGTTCTTAAAACATTTAGAAACAAACTAAAATTGAACCTTTTTGACTTGTCCAGCCACTGGTTTCTGTCAGTAATACTACAGTACTCTGGCATCAAGACGTTATCTTATTATGTGTACAAGGCCAGAGCCAATGAAAAGCTGTGATTTCTGTCCCCAAAACATCATCCTTCACAAAATCCTAAAATCCCAAGTAACAGTTAATCTTAAATCCACCACTTCCTTCTCAGTCCATGGTTACCACATCTGAACCTAAGCATGGGTCCTGGCATCTCTATGGGCTGGGTCCCCCCATCCTGATAGGCTAGAGAGATAGATCAGATAGAATACATAGGATATAATGTCTCTTAGTTCAAGCACTGATCTAATGATTTTTATTAAGGCACCATCAGTTTGGATAGCTATATTTACCAAACCAGTTCATTATGTGCCTATGTGCCATGCAAATTCTTTGGGCTGGCTGCAAACTGCCTTATTTTTCATGTAGGCTATCAGGGAATTCAGGCAGAGATAACACTGTGTGGATAAACACACTTAGAGATGTGGCTTGTAAATGGAAGATGAGCTAGCTAATGACATAGACAGTCAAGCTGCCTCTGGCCTCGGAGGTGAAGAATCCTGAAAAGGCTCCTTAGATTATAAGAAAGTTTCCATTATTTCGGAATGTGGACAGCAACAGTTCCCAGATAGAACACATGATGAGCATGTGGACATCAGGGAATATGGTTTAGTGGTCCAGTGACATTCTTCTCCAATTCATTTTGTGTGTAATTTCATTCAACCAGCTGAGAACGAGTCAGGAGATACACAATCCGCACAAGGAATAATAAAGAGAAAAGGGAAAATAAAGTTTCTTACCAAAATGTTCCTTTCTGTTTTTATTATGGAAATTTTGATTGTTCAGACCTGAAACACAGCTCTACTTTCTATTTTATCCATTTCACTTTTCAGAATACACATAGAGATACGGATGTGTTTCAAAAAAACATGTATTATGGTAAGAAGCCCAACTGATCACACATTGGGCCCTTCTGGAAAACTTGGTATGAATACGTATAAAATACTCCTAACAAGGCACCATTAAATAACTTATGCATACACTCATTATAGTAAGACTAAAGGGATTACAAGACATTTTCTAGGAAATGTAATGAGCAGAAAAGAGAGAGGGCTTGGGTGCTAGCCAGACCCACATTCAAGCCCGGCCCTGAAGCTTTCTTGCTCTGTAATCTCAGGCAAATGACTGGACTCCCAGATCCCCCAGATACGAAATGAGCATGGTAAGGGCTGACTCTTTCTGTACTGTTGTGAGGATTAAATGAGAAATTTTACATGTTTAATAGCACTTGGAAGGAATATAGGTGCTTCACAATGCTGACTGTAAGTAAAAACTGGCAAATAGAAAAAATATGTAAAAGAAATAATTGTTTTCCATACAAAGTGTATAAGCAGTACACAAAATCCACATTTCAAACTGGAGCTACACAGCTGAACATGATCCCAAACATCCAGAATGCTAAGTAAAACTTAACTAATGTTGTTGATGATGATGCTAAAAGGAAAATAAATTAAGCAAATTCTTATCTATGATAGAGGCCTGGCTGGATTTTCTAAACCCCATCTGGTTTACTTGTGGTTATTCTACATTTAGGTTGAAGAGAGCTATCTGTTTACGTTTTCTCTGCAGTCACCCACAGCTCACTTCCGCTCACTACTTCCTGCCTTCTGCCTCCCCACCCTCCTTCAGTAAATGATTTGAGAATATAGAATTCCCAGAGCAATTCTACCCTTTAATATCTCCACCCCACCAATTGGTTCAGTGAGGACAATTTTACCTGATTCTTATATTAAATGTAATCACTCACCAGGCAATCATGTTTTCAAACGTGGGAGTCCTACATACAACCTGCTATTATTTGCTTGGTCAGCATAAAACATATTTCGGAAATGCTCATGAATCCTGATGCTCCCGCAAACCCATCTGAAGCTCAGCCAGCTCTTTCAGTGATACATAAAAGTATCTCTGCCACACAGATGCATGAGTCTCATTTATAGAGCAATTACAAAACTTGAGCAGCAGCAGTGTTTTACATTTGTTCAGTTTTGTATTTTTAGCCCAGGCTTTTTCCTTTCATGGATTATGGTAAATACAACATTTGCTTCCAGAATGTGGGACTTGCTGGGATCATAAAGGGAAGTGCATAACAAGCAGATTACCTCTGGCTATTGCATTATAGGGAGGCAGACAGTTACGCTAAGTGGCTGGATTTAGTCATATTCAAATTCTATTAAAGTGCCTTTCCTACAACATGGAAAGAAACAAGGGAGTCCTGGTGCTTAGAGTATTTTCGACTTTCCACCTTTCAAACTGGGCTTCGCTGGGGGTGCTTTTTAAAAAGTAAATAAAGAAATGCAGTCTTATGTTTCTGTACATTTGTTCCTGGAGTTTCTTTCCTTCATTTAACACTCTGTAATCTGCTTTCTCTGTAACAAAACAATACAGGAGTATGGCAGAGCAAAGTTAAATAAGCACTGTAAATCTACAGGAAACTGCATACTGTCCATTACATAGAAATAAACATTTTACATGTAGCACTGTGCTTTGTTTGAGCAGATGACATTTCTTATGTCCATCCCATGACTAAATCTATTAATACATCAAACTACAATTTGTGTATTTTGCCTAATTGCCCAACTACGTAAATCATCATGGGCATGAGGGACAATTTTTTTCTCTCATAAGCCTGCTGCTTTTCTGACCTTGCCATAAATTAGCCAGATACTGAGTTGTAAATGTAGAGCTGCAAATGTCTTTCAGAGGCAATTACTGTGAAACTTTGTTCCACCATTATGAAATGTGGCATTTTCACAAGATAATGTCCATATTAAGCACGCAAACCAGAGGCCCAGAGAGTGAACCTGAAAATGAAAAGAAAATGTAACATTCAGCAAAGCTTTAACTGCAGAAATGCCCTCAGTAGCTTTCTCAGTCTAGAGTGATGGCCTTGATATATGGCAGTGCTGTGAATATACTATATTATTTAAAGAGCTCTCTCCAGCATGTCTACATTTTATTTAATAGTCCCCCTTTTTGAGAAATAAGGTAAAGACGTTTATCATCTGAAAATTTTTTATAATCAGGTATAGCTCTGAATAAAAGATAACAATAAATGCAAACATATGTCTAGAAACTTCCGAATGTAAACGTTCAGCAGAGCAGTGAAAAGGTTAATGTAAAGCCTAGATGAAGACTGGTACCTTCAAAAGGGATTTTGAAATGGAAAAAAGCATAAAACATTATGGGGCATGTTAAACTGTAGGGGGATCTGAAGTTATTGATATGAAGTATGTAAGAGGTTAGAAATAAAAAGAGAAAACAATGACATCATATAAGAAAACATCTAACCAATTCATCTGGGGTGAAAATCACTCAAATTACAAATATCCTAAACATTGATGAAGGCAAGAGACAGAAATGGTGAAGAACTATTTGGCCTGAGGGGTAAGTAAACCAGACTAAAATGTAACTTGAAATGACAGGAAGATTAAGCATAGAAAATTTAAACTGGAATGGTAGAGTCCCTAGGTCCTGAGAAGAAGCAAATGTTTTTCTACAAGTCCAGCATGTCAAAGGTTTGCAGATTGTCAACATATAGAATCACGGTGATTCAAGAACAGCAAACCATATTATTGAACTCAATACAAGGATTATGAGAAGGTGATATAAACAAGATAGTTAGGAATTGGTAGGCTAAGGGCAAACATCTTTACCACCTCAAATATTGAAGGGATGTGGCATGAAAGGATGTCCGGTGGAGACACATAAAGGACAAGAGTAAGAAATGCAGAACACAGAAGTAGGGCACAGAGGCATGTACCTATATTCCCAGTACTCTGGGAGGCTGAGGCAGAAGGATATCAAGTTCAAATCCAGGACGGGCAATTTAGAGGACCTGATTCAAAATCAAAAATATTTTTAAAAGGCTATGGGTGTAACTCAGTGTGAAGGCCCTAGTTTTCAATTCCCCCTACCGCAAACAAAACAAAAAACAAAAACAAGGAAAGTGAGTTCACCAATGGGAGGGACACACACCTTGGCTCTATTACAGAGAATGTCTTCCTAACCACCTGATCTTACCTCCTACCTGCTCAGTCATTCCCCACATCATTTCAGGGTTCCTTTTCCCCTAGTTATGTATTTCTCAGTTCCTTTGGCCATCCCTCTCTTTAGGATAGCCCATGTACTGTTAATCTTGACTCTGAAGTTCTTCACTGTTGGATCCCACTGATAATTCCAATTATTTCTATTTTCCCTCCCAAGAGCCTCAGGGCACAATGTCTTATGCCCTGTTGTCTGCCTCTGCACATTTCTTCACTCACCTCTGTACCCTAGAATTGGCTTCCTATTCCATCAAGAAAAATTATTCAAGATCCTGGGAATGATCAGTTCTCCAAATTTACCACATAGTTCTTGGCTATCTGAACCATCTGATAAGTAATCATTTCATACAATCTCGTATGTTGTCACATCACACCACTGCCTAATTATGTTGTTATTACTTAACGAGGACAGTACAATGTAGGTGCAAGACCTCATGCCTTGAATAGCCAAAGGTCTTGTTTGGAATTACATCTCCATTACTTATAGAGTACTATGAAGGATCAAAAAATATTGTGTGTGAAAATGCTCTGCAAACTATTAAAAAACCATAACACATTATGCTTTTATCTTTCTTCCCAAACAGACTCTAAAGGTCTTGAGGGTAAGGAACTAGGTAGAACAGTTCTTCGAATTCTCAGATTTACTTACCAAGGCACATTTCATTGGAGAGGAACTGAATAAATATGTACTGATTAATTATTCTGCACTTCAAAGTCAATGGCAAAGGGCCTGAAGAACCACTGCCTGTGCTTTTGTATTCTTCCCCACTCCAGGTTTGTCTAGTCTAGACTACACTAATTTATTTTCCACTTGGCTCCTAGAGGAAACTTTCAAGAATGCAAATCTGCCTCTGTCACTTGAGCTCCTGAAAAATATTTTAAAGCTCCTTTAGATAATCTTCACATTGTTCAGAATGATCAAGACATTTTAGGAGCTGGCCAGTAGCTTATTCTCTAGCCTCATCTTACTCTATTATTTGCCTCAAAGTCTCTGCTCCAGACATAGTATTTTACCTATTGATTCTAGAACGTTCCAAATTCATCCTTCCACTGTGCTCAAGTATGGGACTCTCGTTTGATTGAAACACTTTTCGAGGAATTCTACTCCATCCATCCCATAACACCAGCATGGATTAGGAAGACGATGGGACTGGGCATATGATTTAAAGATTTCCTACCAACACGGTTATATGTTCAGATTTTCATCCCCAGAGCTTGCCCAGGGCCTGGCACCTGGCAAGTGATCAGGAATTTGTAGGGAATGAACATGCATAGACTCATTACTCTTGAAAGCATGAAAATTCTGTAATGTTAGCTTCATTTTTATGCAAATAAGGGAAAGATACGATTTCAGAAAACTAAAATTTAATGAGCATGAGGACATTAAATTTCAAAGAGCTAAATTTTTAGGTTATAAAACAAGCTGGACTCAATATTTTGTGTATTTTTGGAATACGTCAAAATGTTTTCATGCTTAAAAATATGTGCTCATAAAATGCACTGAGACTTATCAGAGACAATATAGCTACCGAGAGAGAGAGCTGGAGGAGGCTAAAAAGTAGACGGGTTGGAGATGACGGTATGCCTACAGTATTTCACAGAGGTGTATACTAGACAGCTGAAATGGGCCACTCAAGAGCAAAAGATGATGTCTACAACAGAATTCCTGACCTGCAGGGTATTCATAATGGGGGAAGAGTAAAAACACATCAACTAGATATCTCTGAGGACAAGTTTAGTTAATGTTATATATTTCTGGTTAACTGACTTAAGCAGTGAGGCAGTTTTCCAAAAGATACTACAGGGCTCAACACCCCTCAAAAAAGAGGAATGTCCCTTTTTACTTTAAGTGAAACTCCAAGAAACTGTTTTGACTTTAACCTCCCAGAACATAACACAGATGAGACACTAAAGGTGGCTTAGTATAGTGTTCATGGTGGAGATAAAGAAGGGAACCAAAGAGAACCAGAATAGAATTTGTTGAAGAGTTCGGAGATACGAGTTGAGAGATATTTGTGTAATAAAATTGAATGATGAAGTCTATCTATGTTAGGGGGGTGGGAATGGAATGTGGGGTAAAAGAGTATTTGAAGAATTATAATTTAGAAGTAGGGTAAGACAAGCATCCAGATTTAGGGTGGGAGAAAGAACAGGAAAGAGTTAAAGATTTCATCGATAATTATCCATAGAAACTATCAATATTGGGAAAATGTGTATATTAATTACATTGAAATAACTCATAAGCATGGGTGATAACTTCTTCCCTGTAGGTTTCTCTTCTACCTAAAAATCATGTAATCTGCAAGAGTTTCATTCCAAAAAGTAACAAATATTGCTTGGCATATTAATACAATTAATATTAATGCACGGTTTTCTAGTCATTTCAAAATGTTCCTCCAAAAGCAGATCAGGCCCAAAAATAATTCTAAATTTTAAAAAGATTTCTTCCCTCATTCTTCTAAAATGACTTAAAACTAAGTTTTATAAAGATAAAATTTCTCGAAATATAATTTTTACTACCTGAAATTTACAGTGAACATACATGACAATTTCTGAAATATATTGAAAGATTCAGAGTCAGTAGCAAGCAATCTATAAAATTCTGGTGATTTTTTTAACCCAGGTCTTTCACACTGAACTACATCCCTACTACCATCCCTTTAATTTTTTTTTTTTTTTTAATTTTCAGACACAGTTTTGCTAAGTTGCCCAGGCAGGACTCAAATTTGTGATCCTGTTTCCTTAGCCTCCCACAGTGCCTGGTTTCTGATAATTTGTTTTCATTGTTTAAAGCTATTCATTTCGGCATAAACTCAATGTTTATTCATTTTGGTTTCTTCATAAGTAATATTCTCAGAAGCATTACTATTTCTTCAGATATTTTCTATACGGGGTGGTTGAAAATTTTTCAATAAGATGATGGTAATTCATTTTCATGACTTAAGTAATTGAGCCTATCTTTGCAGTTATTAATTATAATTACATTATATTGTACTTTCCAAAGGAAAATAGCATAAATAGAATATAATCACTATAACCATACTGTAAAAAACAGTAATTACATATTAGCTCCCATCAGTTCAGTCACATACCATTGCACTTAATGCCTTCAATATGTTCCAGGCTCAAGTTAAATGATAAGTACTGACTTCCCCTCTCAGACTTGGTAATTTATGGCCCTTTTCAGTCACAGCACTCAAGGTTCCATATTAAATCATTATAAATTGTCTCTAGGAGGGAAAACACTGCTCTATTTAACACACTCCGGAGATGGTCCCCTATTGAACACATACCATTCATTTCAGTATCTGGGCTTCTTTAAGGAAAACAAGTTTTGAAATACATTTTGAAAAGGCGGTTCACTACATCTGCCCAAATATTTTTAAAATAGAAATTTGGCAGCATGTCTTCAGGATAATCTTTTCTGTTCAATTATAAATTCTTTCAAGGTTAGGTTCATGTTGGTAACCACTATAGCACATTATTTTGCACATTCTAAGATCTTGGTATATAAATGCAGCAGGTTAAAAAATTCTAAAGAAAGAAACAGAGAAACATGGAAGAGTTATCTGTCTGGAATAGAAACAGTGAAGACTGGGCCTGGATGGTTCACCGCTACAGAGGAAATGTCTAGGAAATGTCATCCAACACGGTCAGACCACCTCTGGGACTTCAGCTTTAGCTTGATGACAAAGGTAATTCTATTTGCATATCTCAGTTTTTTTTAGAAATGGTCTAACATTTAGACTACAGACATCTCTGAGAAATAGTACCTTCTAGGAAGTAAAAATTCCGTAATTACTGTCAATATTTCAAAGACTGTCTTACAAGAATTACTATATTCTCTTTCAGTAGAATTTCACATTATGCTAATGTTGTTCAAATTATTATTTTAATGTACAAGAAAGAACACTTTTTTTTTAAATTCTGCAAATAAGAAACATAATTAACTCAATTTAAAGTATTCCCAAGTGCAGATTCATTTATCACATAAGCCTGCCCCCCACCCCTTTTTCAGGGTGTAACTGACAAATTGTTCAAATTATTTTTACAAGTTAAATTGAGTATATACTGGTCGGTATATACACTCTTAATTACTAAATAATACATTTTCAAATTCATACCTTTCTTTGGGTAGCTATTATAAGAAAACATAGTGGAAGCATAGCTCTAAATTCTAATATTTTGAATAATAGAGAATACATAATCCTAATTTTAAAACCTGACACATTTGTTGAGGTACACATAGAAATAATTATTGAAATTGCACAGTAAGTTATTTTGTAGAACCTAATTTGTATTACAAATTATGGTAAAATAATGAGGGCCAATGTTTATTGATTGCTTACTGCATGCCAGGCCTTTGGGTAAGTGCTTAACATCTATTAACTTACATAATATTTTCTATATCCCTATTGGGTAAGGGCTATTAATCAAGTCACTGTATAGATGAGGAAATTCAGTGTAATAAGTGTTAAGTCCTGTGACCACTCAATACAAGGAGACAGCCCAAGAATGAATGGAAAACCCTTAGCACAGGGTTGTATTAATAGAGCCTCCACCCTCCAGGACTTACAAATATCCAGCTCTCAAAGAAGGTGCCTCACAGTCAGATTACTTAACTCGCTGAGGAGTAATACTGGAAGAGCTACTGAAGAGTACCAAATAGAACATTTCTAACTCACTCCAATCTATTGACCTCTTTAAAAATTCCCAAGAGAGTATATTCTAGTACCCTCTGGAAAGTTAATCTATAGTAATCTCTCATACCTCAAATGATCAAAAAAGTTCTCACACCATCTGATTTAATTACTTTATTCTGGTATCACATTATACATTCGAAGCATATCTTCTCATATTTTTCATATGTATGCAGGTATATATTCATACATATATGTCTTGTATATATATTATATACGCATGTTTACAAACTGAGTACCACTTTGAGAAAGAAAAATGTATCTTACCTGAATATGCCTCTATAGAGTTCATTAATGTATCTGAATAAGATTAAGCAGAATGATCTTACGTAAGGTAGAGGAGGCCTGTTTCAAAAATTCCAAATATTCTTCAGTAGAAAGATAAGTGTCACTTATCACTTTTACAGTGATACTATTATAAACTTTAAATACTAGTAGTAGGATGGAATCAGGATGTGGGTAATGCCAGATGGAAGAAAGAGTACAAGAAACAAGAGTGTGCAAACATTAATATTTACTGTATCACTCACTCTGCATTTATGCATTGGACCGTGGTTTCTTTTGTCTTGTACTGAGTTATCTGACTCCTCTATTATCATTTAATTTTTTATATTGCTTTCCTAACTAAAATACAAGATCGTTGGAGCCATGTTACATTCTCTATCATCTCAAGTGCTTACTACAATGCCTTTCTTTTAGGAACTGTGTAAATACTTGTTAACTGGTTAAATGACTGAAAATGTCAGCTCCAGGTTTGGAGCATCTCTCTGAACTGTGCAATTCAAGGCTGAGTAACAGTTTTAATCAAAAGTAAAGTAGCACGTTCAGGTTCTACATCTGTTTCCGTGCATCTCTCTAGCCACAGCACATCATGAAGTGCCTGATATGTTACAGATTTCCACAAATATTTGCTGGATCAATACAACTACTCTGAAAGAACAAAGCATCACCTTGGAGCTTGGTAGAATGCAAAATCCCAGGATCCATCTCCAGAGATTCTAATTCCATATATCTAGCAAGTTCCTAGATATGTGCCTCCTGCCCCATGTGATTCTGGCACTTACAGACATCAGTTTATCCTTTTGCAGGTGCTAACCGTATCCACCTGCTGTTAGGACTTTTGGGTAAGTTCCCTGGTCAGGACAGCTCATGTGAGGTGACCAACACGCAGGGGAGAAGTAATGATCGAATGTATGAAGGGAAGATGAAGTAACTAGTGTATAGCAGGTGAGAGTACCCCTTGCCCTACTGTTTACAGTTTGACAGTCTCTCTTAAGCAAGAGACACGGATGACTGGCTATTTAGGATACTTGCAAAGGCAAGAGTCTTTCTTAGAGCATATTTCATGGGCACTGATACAATTATTTTTATTTTAGAAAATCTGTTTGCTAAGTCTTAAACTAAAACTGAATCGAGTCAGAAGAAATGCATTTATGGTAAATGAGAGTTCAATGTTTTGTTTCTTTTTCTTTTTTTTTTTTTTAGCAAAACAAAAGAAACATAATGCACAAGTCATGCACTTGCTCTGGGCCTCTGACCTCCACTATTTCACATCACGTATGTGAGACACGGTAAGGAAGGATAGAACTGCTAAAAGGTTAATACACAGGTGGAGTATAAATTATTTTAAAACAAGTACCGAAACATTAATGTGCTGTTAGGGAAATCTTAGGAGGTATTTTAAGTTACTACACACATAATTTTAAAATGGAGACGGCATAACATAGTATCACAATGCACCATGCTAGAACTGGTCATTGCCAGATCCAGGGACATCTCAGGAGGAAAAGTGCAGGAGCTAGGATCAAAGATTCATCTCCTCCCTTGTGGAGTCCCGCGGCCTCTCAAGCATCAGTGCAAACACCTATCTACAAGACTTAACTTTTAATGATTCCGCGAAGCTGCAGAATTTGGCATTTGGGGACCACGTGAGGACCTAAGATTTCAAACAGCATCAATGTGAGGCACTGTGGCTGGGTGATATTCCCTCAAGCCAGTGGCCACAGCTATTTTAGTTATTTAAATAGGAACCATTTCAATTTAAATTACAGAGACATGTCTCTTAGGTTTATCAGGTCTTGTGCCTTCTCCAGCCAGGATGGACTCTGTAAGGATTGAAGCAGAGGAAGGGAGGTTCCCTTTCTACTCTAGATTCCATCCTACTGCCCTGCCTTTCACATTCCAGTGTCAACAGAAGCACTAATATTTGCAAACAAGCATTTATTCAGTCCCTCAGCAGCCAATTATTGAAGGTCCATAAGGTAGCAGGCATGCACACCAGGAGCCAGCGAAGGTAACAGAGAAGGTGGTAAGTGAGGGGCAATGGGTCCCCGCCTTCATGCAGTAGTTCTACCATGGATCAAAGAATTTAAGCACCAGAAGGAAAAGGATAGGGTGTCTCAGTACAATATAACAGTAACGTTTAGCCGATCCAAAGACGCACAACTTTGATTAGAAAAGATCTAGTTAAATTTAAAGCCTTCCTTGTGGACATCTGAAATTCCCAATGGGAATTTTCTGAGGCAACACTTGGGTGCCTGCCTTTTCATCACTAAAGCCTTTGATGTGCCCAATAGCCAGTCTACCACAAGTGAGGAGCATGAAGAGGCAGAAAGATAAGCTCCAAACACAGCTCTCTGAACAGAAACTGGAGACTCACAGGTCTGCTGAAGGGCAAAAGCTCTCCCAGAAGTGCGCGCCCTTCTCTGTTGAGTTGGAATGCTAAACTTACTGCTACAAGCACGGGGTGTGGTGGGTCAGCCTAGGCAGAAAGGACGGAACCGTGGTACCCATTTCTCCTTAGAAGAGTGTTAATGATATCCTTAGTAAAATATCTGCAAATATCTCAATGGTAATCATTTATAGTCTATGAAAATACTGTACAGAAAATTCTAACCCAAAATAATAATTTGTGACAGAAGGCAACTATGAAAATACAACCAAAATTACTGCACAAATACTGAGTTTTTCTGCCTTGTTCAATACCTCTTGAGTAGAGAAGGGGCACTGTTTAAACATTTAGTTCCTATTGCTTTTAAGTATTATGTTTGTGCTTTTGCTCACAATTAACATGTTTACATTTTGTACACTTATGTAACAAGACGTCCCCTTCACAAATTATCATTACTGTTACTATCACCATGCATTGCACAGGCCTCTAAAGTGTGAAATGTGAAGAACCTTGTGTTTTTATTGTTCTTCTCTGTCCCAAAGCATAACCTTTTGGATGAAAAGAGCAGTATTTCAACTGGGGAGTGTGCCACTTAACAGCTCTAACATTCAAGATTCTAATTGTTTAAAAATTTCGTACCTAAGATAAGGAATCTAGGTTCTTGACATCTGGCAATGTAAAGTTCTAAAATCCTGTTATGTTACCTCTTCTTTCTCTTTTTTAACTCAGGGAACTCTTCGAAGAAATTAGATGTACTTGACCTTCTTTCCTAAATGTTTACCTTTCCTGCTTTTCCACATTATGAGGGAAGATAGCTGGAATTCCAGAGTGGAATACACCAGAAGCCCAAATGTTTTCCTGAAGGTCTTTACAGTTTTATCCTTTTTGAATTTAACAGCACCATTAATGGTATTTTCATGACTCATAGTTGACCCAACTTTTATGTTACTGTCTTTCATAATACTATATCTTCTGATAAAAATAATTATCAGTACTGCCTGTTAGATTATTCCCAGTGTTTATTTATCCTGTTTTGATGTTGAGAAACTACTGGCAATTGAACAAAGAAAATTTCACTGTACAAACGGTCAGCATTTTGGAAGTGTAGCTAAAAAGGCCTAAGGGTCCATTTGATGGCCCCATTCTTCTGTTCCCTATGACACCCTTTGGATGGGGTGATTAGATAACACTGTGTCATTTTTTTCTCCTAGGCAGCCATTTAGCATCGCTTTTTATTTAAGTCTGCTGGTGGAGTGATTTTGCTGCCGTCAGACTGCATTATGGATATCAGGTCTTGAATGAGCTGTAACTTTCTACAATTGAAAATTTATAACACAAAGACAATTTCATTGGGCCCTGTCATTGTTTAATACACAGTCCCTATAGTATTTAGGATCATGGTATTTTCTAGGGCTCTACCTTTATTGCTCATATCTGTGGACTCGTAGAGGTGGTTTATTTTCATTGCTTAGCTGTACTCCTAGGCTGATTTTGGCTCCATAGTGGCAGAAGTATGTCCTTATTCCCTTCCCTCGATAGCCTACTCTCTTGTATACCAGGCTTTTGACTTCCTAAAACTAGAATCTACTTGTAAAAATAGGTACAAATGGGGAAAGGGGGTAACAATAATGAAACCTATTCACAAACTCATTTGAAATATTAGATCTTTAGCAAGAACCCGTAAATCTTTGGCAAGAAGTAACACTGGAGAATTTTGTTTTCTCTTCCTTGTTCTTGACCATGTATTGCTGAACATGTTTAATTGACTGTGAAATTCTTAAAAACAGAGCAAGGGGCATACAGCAAGGGACCTGATGACACAACTGGGTCCCCTAAGGCTACACTGAATGTTCATGTAGGCACAGATATAAACTATACCTTCTGTTTAAAAAGGTTTGAATAATCACAAGTCCACCATTCTTTATAATATTAGAGTTTTACCCATGAATGCAAGACTTAAAAGTCAATATCTACTCAAAATATTACTCAAAATCTGGTATGAGTTTTCTCTGTGAATTAACAGAAACCCAATTCTTCCATTAAGAGCGATCACTTAGAAGTGTGAGCTTTTATGTCTAAGCAACTGCAAAACTCAATCCCAAGGCCAACCTTTTAATGACTTTCCACCATGGAAGCTTCCCTTTCCCTGAATAAAATCATCAGGGCTAACTTTTTACTGAGCTGCAACTAGCTGCAAAGTATATCCTGCAAAGTGTTTCCTAGTCACGACTACACTTGCCTAAGGCTGCTGACACAACACAGCTGAAAATATATCATCCTGCTTCAAGGGTCCTTAGTTACAAGAGTATATAGACTATATTAGAGTATTCAGCCTGTGATCTACAAATGGGAAAAGATTCTTTGCCACAAAAATCTGTGGTGGTTGTTATTTGGTGTCTTTGGACATCATAAATTGCTTAAAAAGACTGGGGTCAAAGTTAGCTTTCAGAACAGGTTTATTAAGTCCAGGGTAACCTGAACCTTTTCTCAACAAGAATGATAAATGCTGGGGCACAAAATTGGGCAGCAAAGTCCTACAAAAATGTCATGGCATCTTTTCTCTAGTGACTAAGTACACAATGCTCATAATGAGTCCCAGAGGTCCTCGTGCTTCTCAGTACACAGTATCTTCCATGAAACATCCCAAAGAAGGTAGCTTACTTTACGACATACTGAAGGGCACTGTGATCTTTGAAACCATCTCCTTGTTGTTACACTTCTAA
>PVJO010012647.1:0-54706 GCA_004026905.1 Hystrix cristata | reverse complement strand
CAGCCATAAAAAGGATAAACTAGAGTCATTCATATATAAATGGATGTTCCTTGAGAACATACTTTTAAGTGAAATAAATCAGACACTCATGAGTACACATCGAATTGTCTCTCTGATATGAGAAATCATAACTGTAAATAAGGACAAAGAGGTGTAATAGATATTATATAAAAGGAAGATAATATACAAAGGAGAGGAGTACTAGAACGAAAGAAAGGGAAAAGCAGAAAGGCAACAAAGGAAAGAAAAGGGAAAGGGAAAATATGGAAAATTATGAATAAACCTGCTGTAAATAGGGAGGGAGGGAACAGAAGGGAGGGGTGGGGAAGAGGGGGGAGGACCAAGATGCATCACATACAGTTACAAAATAAATGTGATGAATGTAACCATTATATGTAAAATGTACCAATACATGTTCTTGGTTTAAAATAAAATTTAAAAAAAACAAAAAACAAAGAGAATTCAGGCTGGGGCTTTAGCTTTGTCGTTAGAGTGCTTGCCTAGCAAGCTCAAGGCCGAGTTCAATCCCTAGCACCACAGCCAAAAAAAACAAAACAACAACAACAAAAAAAAAACCTAAGAGAATTCGTAAATTAAATGGCTGCCCACTGAACTCAGTTGTAAAGATTGCATATGGAATTTTGCAGTGATTTATTACAATCCTGGTTTTTGGAGTAAAACGTGTATCATTTAGCAGATATTTCAGATGCCTGTAACATTTAATTTCCCAGTATGCATAAATATGTACTATGTTGGGCACCGGACTGTTAGCAGTGTCATTTGTAATTTAATTCATCTAGTCACAGCATGTGATGAAGAAATATTCAGTGCCAGTTTATACCTTTAGGTAACAAATAGGATTATGCAGTAATTTATGTAGAAAGGTATTTATAAATAAAATACCAAATAAGTGCTACTTTTTGTTCTAAAATAGATATTTAAGGGGCTGGGGACTTAGCTCAGTGATTAGAGTGCTTGCCTTTCAAGCACAAGGGCCTGAGTTCGATCCCCGGCACCACAAAAAATAAAAAAATAAAAAAATAAAATAAAATAGATATTTAAAAAGTAATATTAAAATCATAAAAAAGTAATCATAAAGGGGAAATGTCTCCTTTGTTGAATAAAGTAATTTAAAACTTTTTTAATAGGAGAAACAAAAACAAAAAACAAAGGCAGAGAAATGTCAGTATGCTTGTCATTTCATGGGGTGACACGTTAGTGACAAGCTCGGAACATTGGTGGTCTCCCATGGAACAGTCGTGTCACCTTCCAGGGTGTTATGGTTGGGATCCAGAAGGCCCTGAAAAGCCTCCTTGGGTTGAAGGCTGGGTCCCCAGCACAGCAGTCTTCAAAGTGGGCTCGTGATTGGCCCAGAGCTCTGACGTCACTGGCAGGTGGCTCCATTGGTAGATCTGTCATTTGATGATATTGTTGGGAGGAGATGGAAATGTAGGCAGTAGGACCTTGCTGGATGGGGCAGGTCACTGGGGTGAGACTTTGGAGACTATGTCTGGTTCCTGGCCCCTTCCTGTTGGGCTCCCTGGTGCCTTCTGTGCTTCCCGGCCTCCAGGAAGGGAGCAGCTTTCCTCCACCATGCCCTCTGCCATGATATTTCTGCCTTGCCTCAAGCCTGGAAGCCATGGAGCCAGCTGACCATGGACCGAAACCAGGGACCAAAATAGC
Organism: Hystrix cristata; assembly: GCA_004026905.1. Classification (NCBI taxonomy): domain Eukaryota; kingdom Metazoa; phylum Chordata; class Mammalia; order Rodentia; family Hystricidae; genus Hystrix; species Hystrix cristata. The sequence goes on along the minus strand of PVJO010012647.1, from coordinate 53,023 downwards.
CTTTCCTCCTGAAGCAGTTCTTCTGAGGTGTCATGTTGCAGCCACTGAAACTTGTAGACACCAGGGTGGGCCCTCCAGGTATCCCCTTCTGTTCACACCTGCTCTGCTGTGCAGTGCCAGCAGCTCAGGCTGCAGGAGGGGGCTGAAAAGGCCCTAAGGTGACAGACCCCAGACCCTGCCCCTCACAACCCCTGGAGGACACAGAGGGCCTGGGGGAGGAGCAGGCCCTATGGCATCCCTGTGGGCACCCTGGTGACACTGCCTGTCTTGAGCCTGGCTCCTCAGTGCAGAACAAGCTCAGTCACAGAGTGTATATCCGAGCAGGCTTTAGGTGTTCTCAGACAGCTACACCTGGCCACTTGAACCCAGGTCCTGCCACGAGGTTGGTCCCGCATGAGTCCTGGCTCGCTTGGCCACAGCCTGGGCTCTCTGGTGGCAGGATGGAGACTTGGTTTCTCAGCTTCTGCCAGAGACTCCTGCGGAAGGTGCTTCATCTCCACCAGCACCACTCTTCACTTCTGTAGTGGAGCCTTCTGGGAGGCTGCGTCAGCTCTCCAGTGAGACATCCTGTGCAAGGTCAAGGCAGGAAGAGGTGCCATGAATTTCACCATGAGAGAAGTCATCGTCTTTAGGAAATAGACAAAAAATACAGTATAACCATCCCTGCTCCTGACCAGGGGGTAGTGGCACACACTTGTAATTCCAGTGCACTGGAGGCTGAGACAGGAGGCTGCTCTGTTTTTCACAAAGAAATAATTACATTCACCAAATGACAGACACCCAGGAACTTTACTCTTTGGGTATATGCCCTTATGGAATTAGTGTATGTGCTTAATCACACTTGCACACAGTTGGGCATGGTGATGCACACCTATAGTCCCAGCACTCTAGGAGGCTGAGGCAGGAAGATTGAAAATTTGAACTGACTTAGTGAAATCCTACCTCAAAATAAAAAAGGACTGGGAATGTACCTCCATGTGAGGGTCCTGGGTTTAATCCCCAGTACTGCTAAAGGAAGAGGGGAAGGAAGAAGGAAAGTACCTATACACTTCCTCTTGTGTACTAGCAATTTGAATGAGGAACTCTCTCTCGCTGAACTACACCTCTAGCCCTTTTATTTACTTATTTATTTTTACTTTTTTATTTATTTTGAGACAGGGTTTCACTAAGCTGCCCAGGCTGGCCTTGAATTTGGAATCTTCCTGCCTCAGCTTCCCAAGTAGCTGGGATTTATATGTGTACACCGCCATGTCTGGCCTTCTGTGTACTTTAAAAGAGTCTAGATTATTTATTGTAATGCCCAAAACAATTGGTATGTAAATAGTTGTACTGTTCAGGGAATAATGACAAGAAAAGTCTGTATATATATTTCAGTACAAATACCATGTTTTCGTGGTTAATATTTTTGGTCTTCTGTTGGCTGGCTCCCCAGGTGGAGACCTGTGATGCCAAGGCGCCCTGCAGTAATTCTCGTGCAGTGGGGAAGTAACAGTCTAGCACTAGTGTCGGGAAGCCAGGTGATAAGCCTTCCGCGTGGCAGACCCCACGCCCACGTGTTCAGGGTGCTCACACCGGCTCACACCTGTGCCAGCAGTGCCTTCCCACTCTGCACACGACCACACCCACCTCGCTGCCTCATGCGCCTCCCACGAGAGCCACGGCTTATGGCCGTACCAGCTTTCTTCTCTTTTTCTTTTCTTTTTTCTTTTCTTTCTTTCTTTCTTTTTTTTTTGGATGCTGGGGATGGAACTTGGCCTTTCACTTGCTAGGCAAGTACTCTACCACTGAGCTAAATCCCCAGCCTTCTTTTTCTCTCCGTCCTGGCAATTGAACCCCAGGGCCTTTGTACTGAGCTACATCCCCAGTCCTTTTTTATTTTTATTTTCAGACAGATTGTTGCTAAGTGGGACTTGCCCAACTGAATTTAAAATCGTAATTCTGCCTCAGCCTCCTGGAGTGCTGGGATTATAGGTACACAGCCCTGCACCTGGCTTGTACCACCTTTTTGTTATGCACTAAAGTTAAAAAGACCATCAAAACTAAATTTCTCATCAGAAAGCAGTTAAACAAAAGCAAACGCAAGCCACAGATTAAATTTGAAGTACATCCCGAATGCAGAAGGAATCCTCCAACTCCTAACAAGAGTACAACACAGTTCTCACAGTGGGCAGGAGACTTGAGTAGATGCTGCACAGAAGAAGGTGTGGAGGTGCCTCAAAGGCAGAGGAAGAGTCGTGGCAACATCTGCTAGTAGCAAAATAGGAGCTAAAGCCATGGCCAGATGCGACTTCACACCTGCCGCAAAGGCCCAAGTGGGAAAGGTGCCCGAACCCGCCCCCGGGGCTGGTGAGGGCCACGGAAACAGCCATTTCCTTTACACATGGCCCGGTGCTCTGCTCTGCGGTGCTCATCCCAGTGACATGGCACATGTTCACGAAGAAGCCTCTGGAAGAATTCCCACAGCAGCTTCAATCTAAGGGCAGAAAGTGGAAGGACAGTGTCCATCAGAGATGAGGGGGTGCTAAATGTGGCCTTTCCGTGCAGCAGCGTGACCCTTGGCCACCGAGGAGAGCACCGCACTCTGATCCCCCCTGGGTGAACCTTTGGATGACCAGCCTCCCTCTGCTGTGGGGATCAGTTTAGGGTCCACTCAGGGCAGAGGGTACCGGAGGGAACTTTCCGGGCTGATGAAAACATTCTGTTTCTTGGCAGGGTGAGTTGCTCAGGGAGATTAACCCGTCAGAACCAGTTGGACAGACCTGACCCTGACTGTGCATTTTGTTGCCTGAGAGCCTTGGTAGAGACGCCAGGCTCACCTGTGGTCAAACGTGACGTCCAGTCTCCGCCTGCAGCTAGGCTACCTCTGAGCCGTGGGGGCTGCCAGCCACTGTGCAGACTGCATCCTAATAGGCAGGTGTCATCACTGCTGGTTTAAAAGGAGGATGTGGAGGGTGCCTGGAGCCCTTCTACCGAGGGCGTTCAGGAACTACTGGCTGTGGTGCTTTTGCCAGACAGGCTGTTATCAAATGTAATTTCTTTTTCTTTCTTTTTTTTTTTTTGGAGGAGTGCTGCTGGCAATGGGACCTGGTCCTGTGCACACTCTCAAGCACTCTAGCACTGAGCTACTCACCAACCTTTAATTTCTCTTCCTGGAAGACGCCTCCCATATCTTTTTATCTTATGATTAATTAACAAAGAAAAATAAGAAAGTGATTCTTAGTTCATCTTAACACTAATCAGGCCCAGGAGCATTAGTACAGAGTGAGTCCCCTCCCAAGTCCATCCCTCACTGGCAGCAGTCACCTGTCAGGTGGAGCTGCTGTGGGACCCAGGCCGAGATTCTTACCCTGCCTGATGGCTCCGGGCACTGGTGACAGCCTTGCCCACAGTCTAGGAGGCACCATGTGGTGCCAGGTGGGTGGCAGAGCGGCTAGAGGCCTTCACAACTCCCTGCATTACGTTTTCTCCAGCCCAGCCAGGTGCACGCTGCTGTGGACTGACAGCCGCACATCAGAGGGCACACGCCAGGGTTCAGCTGCAAGTGCGGCCTCCCCTCCCTTTGAAGTGTAAAATCAAAGTTCACAGATTAAGTGAGAGGTCGATCACTTTACACATGGAATTACAGCGCAGGCGCCTTTCCTGTATCTACAGGAGCCATAAAGCTGACCAGCTTGGCCTGTGGGAACCAGCACGTCTGGGCCTGTGACTCCAGGGGTGGCGTTTACTTCCGGGTTGGAACCCAGCCTCTGAATCCCAGCCTGATGCTCCCAGCCTGGATCACCATCGAGCCGCCCATGCAGGTAGGCCGCAGTCCAGGGAGGGACTCGCTCGGGTGTGTCGGGAGCTGTGAGGGTGCAGTTCCTGGGCGGAGCACTGGGCCACTCTGCTCACTCTCTTCAGTTCTCAAACTCAGGAACCTGATAATTATGAAGTGTATTTCTGAACCAATTATTAAGGGTTATCTGAGCAAACACTTGAGTTTTTCCCTCTGCAAGTAAAAATATTTATACCTGACGTTTTACAAAATGAGCCTCGTTTTTAACAAATCAAATAATACTAGATGGGCATGATGGCACATGCCTGTAATCCCAACACACCTGGAGGCTGAGGCAGGAGCATCAAGAGTTTGAGGCCAGGCTATGCTCTATAGGGGCTCAAAAAATTAAACAATATTCAAAGGTGAGGGCTGGGGATTTAGCTCAGTGGTTAGAGTGCTTGCCTAGCAAGCGTAAGGCCCTGAGTTTGATCCCCCGCACCAAAAAACAAAAAAAACAACAACAAAAAAACAAAACCAAAGGCGTAAAGAAGGTAAAAGTCATGTGAAATGTCATGGACATAAGTACTATTGGTGTTTCGTGAGTGCCTCTCCTGACATCCTATCCACACTCCTCTGCCCTGCTCCCGCTGAATTTCGGTTCATTGTGCATTGCAGCCTGGCTTTTGCCTTTGGCTGTGCTACCCCACAGATGACAAAGCAGGTCGGATTTCAGTGCACTGTTGAGATGGCTCTGAAGACCTCTGGGTTGGGTTCCCATGCTAAGTCTGTTTCTCTTGGAATCTATGAGCGGGGCTGTAGCCTGATGAGAGCTTTTGCTCACATTTCTGCTGGTCTCATGGTGTGACTTTGTTGGAGAAGACCTGAAGCTGGGCATGTGGAGGCGGCCATGGAAGGATGAGGTCCCCCTACAGTGGAGATAGGAAGGAGATCTAGAGTAGGGTAAATGCCTGTGATCCTGCCTGTCCATTTTGGGGGTGAGGATGAGGCCACAGAGGTGGAAGGGCAAGGTGCAAGGCTGACTGTGGTAACACAGTCAGGAGTGTGAACCAGGCATGGTGACACACACCATCGTCCCAGGTACTCTGAGTCTGAGGCAGGAAGATCGCTTGAGCTGAGGAGTTGGAAGCCAGCCTGGGCAATATAGCCAGACCCTGTCTTAAAAACCAAATCAGAGGTCTGGCCCGGAGTGCCTTCAGGGCAGACTTCAGGGCAGGCTCCAGCCCTCACTGGCGGTCCCTCCTCTTTCTCTGTGGGTCGCGGGAGGGCAGGTGGAATGATGGGACAGCAGCACCCTGTGGATTATGAAGTGCTGTGCGTCAGGTCGTGCATCGGGAACCGTGACCCACTCAGGGTGGCGTAAGGGTGCTTGTCACCGACCCTGTCAGCACCACAGCCATGCAGGGGCAGCAGAAAGCAAACCGGCTGCAGGTGAGCCTCTTCCGGCCCCAGAGTCCCTCCGAAGCAAGGAAAGAAGTGAGGAGGTACGTGAATGGGCTCAGCCTGTCGCGTAGGACAGAGCACTTGCCTAGTGTGAGTGAGCCCCTGGGTTCCATCCCCAGTACCACAAAGACAAAATGTTGCGATACACACACCATAAAATTCACCCTGACAGGGCTGGGGATTTAGCTCAGTGGTTACAGTGCTCGACTTGCAAGCAGAAGGTCCTGAGTTCGATCCCCAGCACCAAAACCCTGTGCAGCCCTGAGCTGGTTGCTATTCCAGGATTTCCTGTTTGCACACTCCATGTAAATGCAGTCACGCCACATGTGGCCTGTGCTGCCTGTCACCTTTCCCTGAGTGCCCTGATTATCTCCACGGAGCGGAGACGTTACTTTGTTTATTCACTCAGCAGCAAATGGACACAAAGCCGGTTTCTCTTCTCCAGCTGCTGTGCATAATCTGCGGTAGATGTTTGTGTACAGGTGTGTGCTCTCGGTTAGGCGTGTGCCTGCAGGCAGAACGGCGGGAACTGCTGCCTAATCCAGCATGGTAAGGCTCTACGCCTACATTTCCTTTCAGGAGCGGTACAGTTTTAGTTCTTAGGTGTAGGTGTTTTACACAGAGTTACTGTACGTGCTGTGAGGTAGGCCCAGTTGTGTGGCTGTTGGGATTGGTGGCTGTGAGCAGGGGCTTCATCACTGCACGCTTCCTTCTGGCCGGCACCGTCCTGCAAGCTTAGCCCTGTTAACAGTTTTGAAATCTGGTAATACAAGTCCTCCAACTTTTTCAAGATTGTTTTGGATCTCAGAGTCCCTCCTGTATCCCTATGAATTTTCAACTGTTTGTTAATTTCTGCCCCCCCCCCCAATGCCAGCTGAGATTTCAGCAGGAATCGCGCTGACCCACAGGTGAGGTGGCTGGGAGTGCTGCTGTCTTACCTGTAGGAATCTTTCAATCCACGAGCTGCCTTTCCGTTTGTTTAGATCTTTAATGTCATTCAGTAATGTTTTATAGTTTTCAGAAAGTATGCTTTATACTTCTTTTGTTAAAGTGATTAAGTTCTTTTTGATGCTAACATGGAATAATATGGAATTGTTAGTTTCAGGTTGTCCATTGATAGTATAGATCTTTGTTTTTATTTTTATTTTTTTAGGTTTAGTGTCTTGTGTTTTGTTTTGTTTTGTAGTTATTGTTTTGTTTGTGAGACAGGGTCTCACTGTGTAGTTCAGGCAGGCGGGCCCTGAACTTCTGATCCTCCTCCCAAATGCTGGAATTATAGGTGTGCACCACCACTCCTGGCTGATTTTTATATACTGATTTTATGTATGGCAACCTTATAAATTTTTTTTTCCTTTGGACCAAGCTGATGCTCACAGAACAAAGATAGCAGCAGGTTTTTATTGATTTGCTGAGATAGGCAGAAGTTCAGTAATTTCACCGGGCGTGGTGGCATGTACCTGTAATCCCAGCACTCGGGAGGCTGAGGAAGGAGGATCGCTGAGAGTTTGAGGCCTGCTGGGGCTGCATAGTGAGTTTAAGGCTGGCCTGAACTACACAGTGAGACCCTGTCTCAAAAAAAAAAAAAGTTCAGTAATTTCTATTAGCCAGAACCAAGGTTTCAAAAGATGTTTCTTCTTGTGATGGACTTGGACCGCTGGGAGGCCACAGTCAGCTCTTCCAGGTGCTGACATTCCTCGGATCTGGTGCCATCGTCCTTCGTAAAACATCCCAGCCTAGTATATGGTGGGCTGACAGGTGGTTGGCCTCACTCAGGAGCTTCCGAGAGGCTCTTGGGCTGGTGTCCTCCCCCTGCCTGGACGTCCTGGCCTCACCCCGGGCCAAGAGACTCCCTTGCCTGAGCTCTGTCTTGGCAGTGGGGCAGAACGCAACACTCCGCCCTGGGTGAAGGGCTCGCTGTCCTCAGAGATCCTGCCTTCCTCTCCCATCGCAGTCTCCTCAGACAAGGTCCCCACCAGGGGACATGGCACTTCCAGAGACTGCCTCTGCAGGGGGCCCCTTTTTTGTTTTGTTTTTTGGGGGGTGTCTAACAGCTCTTTTATATATTCTTTAGGATTTCCCATATACAAGATCACAGTTGCACAAAGAAATCATTTTACTTCTTTTTAGTTTCCCTGTGCAGTTCAGGCTGGCCGTGAACTCATGGCCATCCTCCTGCCTCAGTTTCTTGAGTGCTAGGATCACAGATGTGCGCCACCACACCCAGCTGAGATACAATACTGGGTTTTGTCAAATGCTTTTTCTGTGTCTATGGAAGTGACATGTGGTCGTCTTCATCAGTATGTACTATATTGATTTTTACGTGTTGCACCACGTCTTTGGTTTGCTAGGTTGGTTTTTTGTATCCATGTCACAAGACATCTTGATCTTCAGTCTCCTTTTCTTAAAGAGTTTATCTGGTTTGGTACCAAGGTGATGCTGGGCTCTTAAAGTGCCTTTCCAAGTGTCCCTCCCTCTTATTTTTGGGGACAGTTTGTGAAGGATTGGGCAGAATTCACAGGGTAGGCAGATGGGCCTGGGGTTTCTAGGGAACTTTTTCTTTTTCTTCTTATATTTTAATGATTCAGTCTCTTTATTTGTTACAGGACTATTCAGAATTTTTAATTTTTCCTGACTCAATTTGAGCAGCTTCTGTCTTTTCAGAGATGTATTCATTTCCTCTGTGTTATCTAATTTATTGGCATCCAGCTTACAATACAGTATTCTCATAAGCATTTTTATTTCTGTAAGGTGGGTAGTAATGTCCTCCCCTTTTTTTATTTTGTCTTGGGTGCTGGGGATCGAACTCAGGGCCTTGCATTTGGTAGGCAAGCACTTTACCACTTGAGCTAAATCTCCAACCCCCAGTAATGTCCCTCTTATTTCTGACTTTCATCATTCTGTCTTCTCTCTTTTTCTAAGTGCAGCTGAAGATATGTCAATTTTGTTGATCTTTTCAAAAGCCATCTTTTGGATTTGTTGATTTTCTCTATTGTTCTCCTATATTTTATCTATTGCCTTATTTCTTTCTTTGGTGGTACTATGCATCAAATTCAGGGTTGCTCTATCACTAAGATACATCCCACCCCTTTTTTGTTTGTTTTTGGTTTTTCGAGACAGGGTATCATTTGCCTAAGCAGGACTTGAACTTGCAATCCTCCTGCCTCAGCCTCCAGAGTAGCTGTGATAACAGCTCTATGCCATGGTGCCCGGCTCCCAGTCTAATATTCCCTCCACACATTCTGGCTCATGGTAGTTTGCTGGAGAGTGACATTCCTCTGAGAGCTCTCGACTGCACCCGTGGAGGACCCATGGTGATGTCAGACTGGGACATCTGTGGGTCCTGGCCCAGAGCCATGCGGGGATAGGGAAAGTGCTGATCACAGCTGTGTTATGTCAGAGAACACATTTCGAGGGGCTGAATAGAGGCCAGGGTGCGGGAACAAGGCCAATGGGATACCTGTGTGCCCCTCTGCAGCCAGGCCGCCTGGCCATGGGGGTACAGGGAGTACTGCCTCTACCCCACAGTCCTGTTCCTGTCCCCATCTAGATCCCAGCGTGACCTCAAGAGACCAAAGCCAAAGGGGGAGGAAGGCTTTAACTGGAGTCTCCTCTGATACAGTCACCAACAGCTTCACCCAGGAAAAAGGCCAAAGTAGGACAAATTCACAGGAAAGGACCTCAAAGCAGTGCTTTATTGTGACCGCTAATTGGGCTGTTAAACATTAACTATCTGAGGTAGCTCCCCTGCCTAGAGCAGTGTTCCCATCAGGTAGCTCCCAGCGTGCTGTGGAAGGAGCTCCTCCCCATGGCAGTGTGGACCTGGGTGCTTGTGCGGTTGGTTTCTGTGGGGAAATCGAGCTGCTGCCCTGCTCCATGCATGGCGCTGTCTCTGATGCCGTTTTCACCCCTGGAAGTGGCAAAGCCAGGGCTAGTTCTCTCTGCTTGATAAGGACACCTGTCACTCACAACAGGTCAGGGTCACATGCGGCATCACGTTCAGCATCACAACCCTCGTGTGAGGCTGTGCCCAGACCTGGACCTACGCTGCCCGCTCCTGGGTGCCCCCCGGGTCCCCCTGGGTGCCGAGGCTCCCAGGCCCTGCCTGGGCCCCTGGGGCCAATTGCTTCATCCCCTGAGGTCCAAGGTGACAACAGGCTGTAACTGATACTCCTTTCGTGCCAGTTCAGTGCTTTACACACATCTTTCCCCACGGTCCTCATGACTGTGTGTGGCAGTGTGTGGCTGTTCCTGTCCCATCTGACAGCTCCAAGAGGTTCAGAGAGTTGCCCCAGGCCTCATCACTGCCGGGGGGGAAGCTGGGACATGGGTGCAGGGGGCCCAATGCCGCCGGAGGGGACACCTCAGTGGCACGCCTCAGGCCCAGGGGGCTCCGAGGGATGTTTTAGGATGCAGCCCACAGGAATCTTCCTGCGCAAGATCCTAGAAGTGAGCCCAAGTGTGGGGACAGGTGCAGACCCCAGAGGATTTGGGGTCTGAGGGTGCAGCTCCCAGAAGAGCACAGGCCTGGCACGCAAGAGGTCCTGGCTTCCATCCCCAGCGCCACAAAAATAAAATAGAAATGGATTTGAAGCAGAATGATCTGGTTGAGTCTGAGCATTGGGAGGTAACAGGGCGCCTGGCTTGAAGGTGCCTGACCTAGGCGCCTGGCGCCCTGTGCTGGTACAGAAGGGGCCTCTGCAGGCAGGTGCCCTGCAGCTGGAGTAGGAGGATCTTCTCTATTTATTTTCGTTTCCGACTCTTGGTTAAAACCTCTCTCTTGCAGTGGCTTTGGGGTGAAGCATCAACAAAGTACTCAAAACAAATGACTCAGTGTTCAGACTTGCTAACATTTGGACGGGTTGTGGGAAATATTTATAGCTGTGTTCAGCATCTTATAAAACAAGAACGCTGTTTGGGGTCGAGGACTTTTCTGTCTGTGCTCCAGGGACCTCGGGAGCCACACAGCTTCTGTGCGACCTCTCATAGCACCACGGGCTTGAATCCAAGGGGACCGGAGCTGGGCAGCAGAGTGCACCTGGAGTCCTGCACTCTGCAAGGCTAGATGGGTAGATGGGAGATGGATAGAAAATGAACAGATGCGTGGATGGGAGATGGACAGATGAGAGATGGATGGGTGGATGGAAGATGGATGGGTGGATGGAAGATGGAGGGTGGAAGATGGATGGGTGGATGGGAGATGGACGGATGGGAGATGGATGTGCGGATGGGAGATGGATGGGTGGGAGATGGATGGGTGGATGGGAGATGGAGGGGTGGATGAGATGGACACAGACTTAAAAAAAACAGCACAGTGAACAGCACAGTGGATGTATGGGAATCCCCTGTGAACTCCCTTCAGCTTTTCTGTGTGTATGATAATTTTCATAATGAATACAGGAGGGGATTCTGTAATATATATAAAGTACCTGGCACAAAGAACATGCACAGTAAGTGTTAGTGCACTGTCACTATTTTCCCAGCCAATTTGGAATAGCAAAAAACACAAATGTAAAAAAAAAAAAAAAAAACCCTCTAAAATACACCTTATACATTTTGTCCATATGCAGTGGAGAGAAGAGCTACATCCCAGAGCAAGGCCTCCAGCCAGGGTTTAGTTGGAGATAATACAGCATCTCACCCACCAAACTCTTCATCTTCCCCCAGCAGGGATCTTGCTCACTTCCCTTTGTGTCCTTAGGTACAGGGTGTCAACCCGTGAACCAGGAAAGAGCTCTAGATGTTGTCTCCTAGATGTTGTCTCCTAGATGTTGTCTCCTATATGTTGTCTCCTAGAGGTGTTCTCCTAACAGGATTAGTAGCTGGTATTTGTGTCACCAACTCCCTGCATTCCAGGCAAGTATGTGACCAGTGAGCTACACCTCCAGCCCTTTTGGTTTTTCGGTCTTTTTTTATGTTGAGATAGCATCTTGCTAAATTGCCCAGGCTGGGCTCCAATTTGCTATCTTCCTCCCTCAGCCTCCACAGTAGCTGGGATTATGGGTGTGTGCTACCATGCCCAACATGAGTCACTCTTTCAAAAGATGGTATGTGTCAGACACTCAGCACTGTTTATACATGGAGGAGGCAGTCCACTGGGCTGAGGGCTGACGCTTTGCACTGGTTAAATTAAATGAATTTCCACTTCCAGCCAAGGTACAATAACCGGGACCTGGTTTACCCCTGCCAAAAACAACTCTAGTACCAGCCAGGAAAGCAGTGGTTTTCAAGACATTGGACAACAAGCAGCAAAGGACAGGGAAGTGTGAGAAACTGGAAGCAAATGAGGGGACCCCTGTGGTTGTCTTGCTGTCTGTCTAGGCCACAGGATGGGCTGAAAGACCCCAGGCCCACCCTGGCCCAGCCGTGGCCTGAGCAGAGCAGACAGGGGCAAGAGTCAAGGAGGGCAGAGCTGCACAGACAGGGTGTGTGTCCTAACCCGGCCACCGCTTTCCTTTTCTCCCCCATTTTCTATCTCTTTGTGCTTTTATCCTTCCTTCTAGAAGACACTCTTGCCTGCATCCCTCCGGTCTTCCTGGTAGATGGTTTCCCTCCTCCCCGTGGATGTGTCCCAGCTTTCTTCTCCTGCGTGGTCTCTGTGGCCCCCTGGTTTCTGTCTGTCTTTAGTCATTCTCGAGGCAGAAGCTATCTAGATGTTGGCAGTCCCTTGGTGAAAAGAGCAAGGCAGACAGGCTGGCAGTGCAGCTCCATGGTAGAGCACTTACTTCTCAGGTTCATCCCCACATCCCCCAGGAAGAAAACCCCCACAGAATGAAGATGAAAGGGCTGGCACACGCCTTGCTGGTGCCTGTCTGTGGCCCCATTCCCATCGCCAGGACCTCTCCCTGCTGGGCTGCTCGCATCAGAAAGGCTATGAGCAGTGCCTCTGCTGGAGACATTGTCGGAGCTGCCACGTGACGAGCTGTGGCAAATGCAGGTGTCAGCGATAACTCTGGAGGGTGGACAGAAAGAGAGGCTGTGGCCTTTGCCAGCCCCTGCTGAGCACAGACAGTGTTGCGGCAGCCTGGGAGAGATCCTGAGTGACTCTCTCAGCACAGCTCCCTGTAGTTAGCAAGGGCTTCGTCCTGCTGGACTCTGAGTCCCCTTCAGACCAGACACACAGCTGTGCAGGGACTTCAGCAGGCTTGGAACATGGGTCTTTTAGCATTAGCGTCTGGTTTCCAAGCTCATCTGAAGTTAGGAGGAATACACAAGATGCGGGAAGAGGGTCTTCTACAAGGGAAATGCAGAACGAAAAGGCCAAATGAAAGAAGGCACAACCACCATGGCGCTGTATTAGCTTCCAGTGCTGGAACAAAATATGTATCTGACATACAGTTTAAAGAAAGAGGGTTTAGCCAGCTGTGGTGACACATGCCTGTAATCACAGCACTTGGGAGGCAGAGGCAGGAGGACTGCTGCGAGTTCAAGGCCGGCCTGGGCTACATAGCCAGACCCTCAAAAAACCAAAAAAAAGAAAGAAGGTTTATTTTAGCTCACGGCTTCAGTCCATGTTGGCTACTCCAAGACAGAGGCCTGGTAGATGGGCCAGTTGCTCAACCCATGGCAGCCAGGAAGCAGACAGTGAGGAATAGCCTGGGACACAACCAAACCAGACACACCCAGAGTGCACTCCCTTACTCTTCTAGACCTCTGGGGCTGGGGATTTAGCTCAGTGATTAGAGTGCTTGCCTTGCAAGCACAAGGTCACAAGGTCCTGAGTTCGATTCCCAGCACAAAAAAAAAAAAACAAAAAAACAACTCTTCTAGACCTCTGGCAAACCAGTCAAATTGACAGACAAAATTAACATACTTTAAATGGATTAAAGGTTAAACAGGAAGGGAGGGAGCCAGCTGTGGAGAGGAAAGAAAAGGCAGTCCAGAGAGCTCTGTGGTGCCTCTGCCTAGGAGCATGGGCTTGAACCCTGGACCTTCACAATGAGCTACAAACCCCCCGCCCTTTTTAAATCTTGAGATAGGATCTAAGTAAGTTGCTGATTATTCTTGAACCTTAACAGTTTTATTTACATGGTTTTATAAGTTGCAGCCTTCATTCCTTCCTGAAGTTTTAAATTAGCCCTGACACAGCAGAGAGCCACTGGCCTTGTTTCACGGGACAATGCACAGCCACCAGCAGCCCTTTGATCTGTAAACACCCCGCAAGTACACAAGCACGAGAGGCTGTTATTAAATCACGGGCACTCCCAGACGGGGCACCTGCTCCCTCCCACCCCTTCCTGTGGCCTGTCTTTAAAGGACAAGGCCTATCCATCCATCCATCCATCCATCCATCCATCCATCTGTCCATCCATCTACCCAGCCCTGCCCAATTCATCAAGGCTTCCACACATTTCTGTGCTTCCAAATTATTCTTGAATCATAACAGCTTTGTTTACCCATTTGACAGGCTGCATCCTTCATTCCTTTATGAAGTTTTAATTTGAATAAGCCAAAATTTTAGCTGCCCTTTTCATTAAAATTTTTTGAGGGGCCGGGGATTTAGCTCAGTGGTTAGAGTGCTCGCCTCTCAAGCACAAGGCCCTGAGTTTGATCCCCAGCACCAAAAAACAAAATTTTTTTGAGCTAATTGAAAATCACATGCATCTGTACAAATAATAGAGCACCCAAGTACCCTGTACCAGCCCCCACAGGCACTGTAAAACTGCAGGACACTGTCACCCCCTTCTCCCAAGAAGCAGCCCCACCCCGGTGCCCTTCCCCACTCTCCCCAGGCCCTCGGTGCTGATTGCTCCACTGTGGGTGTCCCCTCCCCGATATCTCTGGTCATTTGTCATTGGGAGTCACTGGCTCTGTGTCAGGAAGCCTCCTGCTGGTCTGGGGCTTCTCTGTTTAAATGAGGAGCGTTTAGCCCCAGACTCTCTGGTGCAGACCTGAAGGGGCCCTCTCACACTGGGCCCTGCTAATTTATTGGAGGGCACCTTCAGGGGGTCCCACTGCCTTCAGAGAAAGCCCCAACAAGGTAATGCACTAAGATTGGTGCTCCCTGAGAAATAAGCAGAATCGGTAGACAAAAAAGCAAATCCAAAAAAAGCAAATCCAAGCCAGGCATGACAGAACATATACCTGTATGCTACCTACTGAGGAGGCTGAAGCAGAAGGATCTCAAATTTGAGGCCAGCCTAGGCAACTTAGTGACAGCCTATCTCAAATAAGTAAAGAGGTCTGGGGATGTAGCTTAGCACTCCCTGGGTTCAATCCTTTAATACCACCAAAGAAATGAACAATTATTTAAAATTTTTAAAAACACCTTCTGGAAAAAAAAAAGTCTTCTGATGGCCTCCTCAGAATGAAGTCACACTCCTTCCCCCAACCTCTGCCCCTGTAGTGCCCATCTCTGTTGCACACCAGGCCAGTCTTGGACACTGGGCCTTTAGGTGGCCCTCCCTGGTTTTGGCAGGATCACTGTGCCTTCTGCCTGGGCACCTGCCCCACCCGCCCTCTGCCTTCTCTCCCTGGTGGTTCTGCCCGGCCACATCTCTCCCTGCCAACAGATCGCAGATCCTTGAGGGAGGCAGGGATTAAGTTTGCCTCCAGGATGTCCCCAGTGCCTAGCAAGGAGGGAACCCAGTGTTTATCCAGGTGGAGGTGTCCAGGAGATCACATCTCTTGAGCTTGGCCCACATGAGCTTTGGCAGTGGGGGTAGGGGTGGCATGATGTCCTGTAGAACCCGGTCTGGGAAATGCTGGGACCTAGTAAGTGCACCCTTCCTCCCTGGGTCTTTACCGGTGCCCTCTGTGCCTGTATTCAGACCAGGAGGCCACGCATCCCCACTGTCCCTGAAGCAGTGCTGGGCAAAGCTGCTACCAGCACGCCTTGTGACCTGGACAGACCAGGTCAGAATGCCAAGAGGATGGGGAGAGGTGGAGTGAGGTAGGGGCTGTGGCTAAAGGCTCTGCTTACACGGTGCCCCCAGATCACGTGCAGGACGGTGTGCAACTTGGGGTGTGGTCTCCTTCTGTAAAAAGTGCTCCTGCTGCTGGGCAAGAGCAAGCATGGGCCAGGCCAGGCAGGCGTAGGGGAGCAGCGGATAGAACTTGTGGGTGACCAGGCTCTCCCCAGAGGCTGGGCAGGTGGTGTCACTGAGGGTGGGTGGGGCTGGCCGAGGAACATAGGCATGGCTGGGCTGTATGCCAGGAAAGAGACTGGGCGTGGGCCGTGCAGGATGCTCTACTGTGACTGTCTCCACCACAGCCAGGAGCCAGGTCCCAGTGACCCAGCAGGGATCGATGATAGCAGGAGAGGCAGAGTGGTGGGAGGTGGGGAAGTCTCCTGTTTCCAAGCCATTTCAGAGGTAGAGGAGCAGATATAGCACCTGGGTGCGTCCCACTGGTTGAGTACTTCTGCACGGCCTGGTGCCTTCCCTTCCACCCAGAGGCTCCCCTCCCTCCAATCTCCTCACTTCCCATTCCTCCGTCTTCTCTATCTTCTCCCACTGCCCCAAAAGCTAGTGCGACAGTGTCAATGCTTTTATCTGTGATTCTGGGTCAGCACCAGGAAAGAAGCCGTCAGGGACGCTCACCTGCTCCCCCATGCTAGGGCCTGGGTGTTGGAAGCCAGCAGGTGTGTGACAACAGCATGTAGCATGACCACGTTCACGACGCCCCAAGACCAAAGCACGGGGCAGGGAGCACGCAAACCACGAGCAGAAAGGCCGGGCCCTGAGACAGTGCCCAGGAGAGAAGGCATCAGCCAGGCCCGTGGGCTGCAGTCACTGACAGCACTGCTGGTGACCGGGCTGGGACCAGGCAGCCTCCCTCGAGAGCATGGAGGCTCTGTCCAGCCAAGGGTGGGTGGCCCTGGAGCAGATGGAGCTGCGAGAAATGGGCAGGGGCCAGCACGGTGTCTGCCCATGACGAGCAGCAGGGACATCACCCGCCCTCGCACACAGACAGGAGTCCTCCCCCAGGGGCTGTCAGGGCCCAGGAGTGTTTGGGCCAGCTGGCAGCTGCCTCTGTGTGGGCCTCGGCTGGGATGAGGGTCAGGAGCAGGGTGCACTGGCACATGGCAGGCGTCTCCTGAGTCTAGCTCCCTCTTCCCCACTGTCTGCTACAGCTCTGGCCCTGTCTTATGTCTTCTCCATAACCTGGGTGTTGGTGCCTCTCTCCTGCCACAGCAGCTGGGTGTTGAGTGGGACCCCACCAAGCCAGCTTGCCTGGGACTCTGGAGCAGAACTGGTGAGCCCAAGGGCAGCACCGATCACCCTGTGTTGCCAGGTGCCCGCCCCTGCCACTCACTGACACCTCTCGATGCCCCAGACCCTGTCCCCCTTCCCTGAGGAAATCCCCTTCCTGCTTCCAGCCCGCTGGGGTCACCCTGGTCAGCGTCTA
This sequence comes from Hystrix cristata, assembly GCA_004026905.1. Classification (NCBI taxonomy): domain Eukaryota; kingdom Metazoa; phylum Chordata; class Mammalia; order Rodentia; family Hystricidae; genus Hystrix; species Hystrix cristata. The sequence continues at coordinate 36,459 of PVJO010012647.1, read as the reverse complement.
TGCCAGTCCCAACGACCAGATGCTATGGGCACTTGATAGCAGGTGGAACGTGCATGTCCGCACCGGGATCACTGAGGAGATGCCTGTGGGCACCGAATGGGAGAACGTGCCAGGTAAGGATGCCAGGCATTTGCCCCTGCTGTCCCTCTCATGGCCGCCGTCATCAGCAGCAGGTCAGTGGCCCAGGCACCGTGGTCATATGAGACTGGATCAGCGGCCTCATGGCCCCATCATCTGCCAGGCAGCCTGTCCCCCACTGCTGCTGCTTCCCCTTGGGCTCTGTCTCAGTTTTGCCATTTTGCTGAGGCAGGTGATAGACATGGTGAGTCAGGTGGTCTCCTGGTGCTTTATGGGATGATGGTCTCAGGCCAGCCGGACCCTCTGTCCTTCAGCTGCGGCTGTCACGGTGTGACTCGCCTGCCAGCAGGGCATCCTTCCCTGGTGTGAGCGTGGCACAGGAGACCCTGTCCCCACAGGCCGTGCTGCGGACAAGCTTGGTGTCTAGAGCAGTTCAGGAGGGGCTGGGTACTAAGCGATGCCCATCTGCCTACAGGGTTGCAGGCCTGCCAGCTGGCACTGAGTACCAGGACTGTGTGGGCCCGCTGTCCCAATGGTGACCTCGCCCGCCGCTACGGCGTCACACACAAAAACCCTGCTGGTGACTACTGGAAGAAAATCCCAGGAAACGCACTGTGTGTCACAGGCAGGTGTCAGGGTGTGGCACACTCCACTTCCCCTGGAAACCCTGGGCCAGGTCAGCGGGGCTCCACAAGAGGCGGCCCCCACGTGGCTGTGCACCTCACAGCCAGAGCCAAGGCAAGGCCACCTGCACGTGGGACTGGGCCCTGTGGGCCCTGCAGGCTCTCAGCGGGGCCACGGTGTTGTGCACTGCCTGGAGGTCGAAGGGACAAAGCCCAAGGCTGGACATGGCTCGTCCAGGGCCCCACAGCCAGCACATGGTCATGTCTGGATCTGGAGCAAGGGCCCTGCCCCTGTGCCCCTGCCCCCTGTGCCCCCCCCGTGCCCACTGCCCCTTGTGCCCCTTCCCCTGTGGCCCTGCCCTTGTTCCCGCTGCCCTGTGTGCCCACTCCCCCCTGTACCCTGTCCCTGCTGCCCCTAACTGTGTTGGTAACAAGCTGTGCCTGGCTGTTGTCTCTACAGTGACTTCATCAGATGAGCTGTGGGCAGTGGGCCCCCCTGGCTACCTCCTCCAGAGGCTGACAAGGACGTTCAGCCATGCACACAGCACCCCAAGGAGCAGCCAGACAGCCGCCCCACACCCCGAGGACCTCGAGGATGAGTGGGAGGTCATCTGAGGGACTAGGAGGCTCGGGCCAAGAGGAGGCCCTGGCTCTGCGCACTCTGCAGAAGCCGGCTTCGACACCCACACTTGTCATCCACATCGTTCCTGTCTTGTTCCAGAACTCATGGCCTCAGCTGAGTGCCCAGAGCTGTCACCACAGCAGCAGCACCTGTGACCTCTCCTGAGGTCACCTCCAGGTGGGGACAGGCTGCTGGCTGGTTGCATGCATAGCTACCCCATGCACAGTCAGGCTCTGGTCCACACCTGGGGCCTGTGTGCAGGAGACACGGAAGCCTCTGTGGCAGGAGGAGCTAGAGTGGGAGTGGGGATCCTTGTGACAGCAGCGCCAGGTGATGGGGCTGCAGGTCAGCGCTCCCGGTGTCATCCATCACACATCCCGGTCCTTCCCCCAAGATACGGTCCCCAGGCTTACTCCATGCTGGACCAGGCGGGAAGGTAGGTCATCTGTATTTGTGGCGCTGGGCTGTGCCCAATGAGAGCACAGTGCCACATGTCTCTGTCCCCTGCCACCCTGCCACCAGGGCTGCAGGTGCCGAGGACAGGGAGCCACACACCAGTGCCAGGCCAGGTCACAAGCTGCGAAAGCTATGCGAGTGACGTTGAACTGGTGCCGCTGTGGCCGTCTTGAAGCCAGACACATCCTCAGTGGATGACTCTACTAAGTAATGCCTTTGTGTTTGTTGTATTACAAACCCACTTGAGATACCTCATCTGATTCAAATCTTTACAAATTTAGAAGAGAAACACATCTTCTGAAAATGGGTGGAGGCCTCTGGTCCCTTCCCATGCTTTGTCCTGTACATGTCCAGCCATGGCCCCATCTTCCAACTCGAGCCACCTGGTGCCCTTGGAGGCCCTGGGGTTAGCACCCAACGGGTTGAGACCGGTGCCTGCCACAGATGGTGGCCCTGGACCCATCACCTGGGGTTCTTGGGGCTGGCAGGTACTGTGCCCTCTGGCACCCGAGTTCCAGGTTGAGCAAGTCTTGGCTGCTGCGGCTGCTTTTTTTTAGCTGTCTCTGTCCAGCGACACTCGGTGCCTGCTTCTGCTGAGTGAGCTGTCAGGAGCCCCGGGCTGCAGGTGATGGTGGTAGAACAGTTTGTGATGGGGCCTGCCAGCCATGCAGAGGGAGGACAAGATGTGACCGCCGGTCTCATATCACGCTTCACCTTTACAGAACCCTCCTTGGGCGAGTTCAGTGTCAGTGCTGTGCCTCACCTGTCCTTGCAGGTGACAGTGCCCTCCAAGGCCCAGGGCCTTCAGTGCAATTAAGCCAAGTCCAGTGGATTCTTTAAACTCCTTTTACCTTCAATGTGGTGTACAGTTTTCTTTTTGGTTTTCATCTTCAGTTGTGCTATGAGATCGTGCAATAAACTTGACTTTTTCCAAACCTGGGCCGGTCTGGCCCCAGGGCTGGGAGAAGGCACCCTCAGTGGGTCCCCCCAAGGGCCAGGCTGGGGATCTGGTGACCTGGCCAGTGGTGAAGTATGTGCCCACTTTGCCCAGGTGTGGCCATGTCAGGGCTCGGCAATACCCGCCCCCGCTTGGCCCCAGGGGAGGGCACCCCAAAGTGAGACCAAGCACAGGCTGTCTCCTCAGGGGCCAACAGCAGCTCTGGAGGTCCAGGTCCCTGGCCGAGAAGCAAAACCTACACCAGAAGTGCATTGTAGGAACATTCGAAAAGTTACATCCAAGGTCCTAGAAAGTAACCTGAGCAAAAAAAGTCAGATCTTGTCGAGAGATGGTGAGGCTGACAGGACATAAAGAAAATATGAGGAGCCAGGCATGGTGGCGCACGCCTGCAATCCCAGCACTCTGAGAGACTGAGGCAAGAGAATCACAAGTTTGAGGCCAGTCTGGGCAAAGTAATAGCAAATAAATTAAAGAAACTTAAAACTAGAAGAGGAAACAATCTCTTACTCATTGATGGGAAGAGTTTCTAAACTCAAAATTTTAAAAAGGCTGGAGAAATAATCAAAATAAAAAGGCTGGGGATGTTGTTCAGTGCAAAGGCCATGGGTTCAATCCTCAGTACTGAAAAGAAAGAAAACTTGATTATAGAGGATTCCGTTCGTGCTTCAGGACAGAGAATAAACATCTTCTACAAGGGATGGCAGGTGTAGCTCACTTTGCTCAGAATCCAGTCGGATGCTTGCTTGTGCAGAGGCAGCAAGGGTCCCCTGGTGGGGCCAGACGTGCTGCCAGGGCCTCGCAGCTTCATGCCCACCTCCCAGAGCCTTGGGAGGTGGAGCCCCTTCGCCTCAGACTTGGGGAGGCTGTTGCTTGCCCAGGGGCATACAGGCAGCACTGGGCTTGAAGCTCAGCTCAGCAGAACTGCAGGCCCTGCTGTGACAACTCACAGACACAGCACTACCTGGAGAGTGACAGGCTGGGGCCACAGGAGGCAGTGTCAGACAGCAGGACCACAGCTGCTGTGGGTAACTGCTTAGTTCTGGGGGCAAAGTAATAGCACGTGGATTAAAGAAACTTAAAACTAGTGGGGGAAACAATCTCTGACCTATTGATGGCAAGAGCTTCCAGAACTCAAAATTGATGGCCAAGGGTTGGGGAGTTAGCTCAAGTGGTAGAGCACTTGCCTAGCAAGCACAAGGCCCTGAGTTCAATCCCCAGCGCACACACACACACAAATCAATGGGAGCTATCCTAGCATTCAGGAGGATTTCCATAAGTTTGAAGCCAGCCTGAACTACTACATAGCAAGACACCGTCTAAAAAAACAAACAAAAAAAGATGGGGAAAGCCATTAAAGAAAATTTGTAGGTAGATGATTTAAAATTTAAATCAGGGGCTGGGGATTTAGCTCAGTGGTTAGAGTGCTCGCCTAGCAAGCTCAAGGCCCCGAGTTCGATCCCTGGCACCAAAGATAAAATAAAATTTAAATCAGAGTTCCCAGTGCAGGTCTGGGGTGTGGTTTGGTGGTAGATTGCCTGCCTTGCGTGCACAGGCCCTGGGGTTTGATCCCCAGCACTGCAGAATGCAAGTGCCCCGCACAGAATCACAACAGGCAAAACTACCAAGAGCAAGCCTGGCAATGGGTGTTCACTTCAGAACCATCCAGACCAGGAGGCACGCTCTGTGTGACCTGGGCAAGGGCACATTCTGAGGCTGGTGGGGCTTAAAGGGTTCACCTCCAGGGCTCCAGGGAGGGGCATGGGTGGACAGAGGCAAAAGCACACCTGGCATCCAGCACGGGGACCATGCAGCGGGTGAGGACCCTGCCTGAGCAGCCCACTCAACGGGGACACACAACTGGCATCATTTATAATGGGGCAGCACCAGAAGCCACCTGACAGGGACACAGGTGAAGCCCTGCAGGAAGTGGGCAAGCGCAGCAGGGCCAAGGGAAGCTGCTGCTCCTAGCTGGGTCAGGTTTGAAACTTCTCCTAGTTCAGGGCACAGGAGGGTAGAAAGGGACCAGTTCTCTACTTGAGACAAGAAGCTGGTCACAGTGGCTGCTCGTAACCGTAGACCTTTTTGTATCTTTCAAATTTTGAGCCACGTAAATGTAATTATTTATTTGAAAAATAAATTTACATTTCAGAAATTCAGTTCTGACACTAACTTTCACAGTATCAACATTACTTGAATTAAATATCACAAAATAAAACACCAAAAAAGACTTCTTTGAAAATCCCACTTACAAAGGGCTTTTAAATATGGGGAAATAATCGTACTATGGAAAGATGAAAAAAAAAAACTAAGTTGGGGGTGGGGGTGGAGCTCTGGCCTGGTCTGTGCCTGGCCCTGGGTTCCATCCCCAGCACCCACCAAAGGCTGTGTGCAGTCCGACTTCATTGTTTGTCACACAGGCCTACGAAGAGTCCAGTGGTTCACACACAACCAAAATCAAGAGACAGACGCCAAGACACTAGTGGTCTGACAAGCATCTGGGTTCCAGTTCTGGTGGTACCGTCAGTCTCCCTGGGCCCTGCCTCACCCTGCCCAGGACTCTGTCCTACAGCCAAGGGGAATTCTGTAAGCAGAAAGACAATTTCTAAACCACTGAAGACAAGAGTCCTTGGCTCCATCTCGACTGGGGTAGTGGTTACACAGCTGTAGGCACCAGTCCTCATTCAACCCCATACTCTGTCTTTGCATATTATCACATGTAAATTGGGGCTCAGTTTTTTAAAGTATTAGGGTAAAAGCAGTCACTGCCCAGGGCAGGCTCTGGAGAGCACCCACAACTGGCACCCCTTCCCATGTCCCAGGGGACCTGCCTTTGCATGGGACCTGGGGTGACTCGGCAAGGAGAGAAGCCCCAGGAAGAGAAGGAGGTGGACTCAACAGCAACCAGGACTTGTCCTTGTCCCGACCTGTCCTTCAGTCTCTTTGGGACCTGGGCACAAGGTTCTGGAAGTGCAACAGCTCCCTGTCAGCTTGGGAAGCCCTCACTTCCTCTTAGCAGGAACTGGGCAGAGGTTCTGGGCCCTGAGTCTCAGGGGCCTGGGGTTTTCAGGGCCTCACAAGCAGCAGGCGGGAGGCAGGTGTGGGGAGAGATGAGTGAAGGTCATGAACAGAACACAGGAACCAGTGTGTTTCGCCCCAGAGAAAAACATGGCACATCCTGGGCAGAGGCGCTGCCTCTGAGAAAACATCAGGTCACCTGCCACCAGCCACCAGCCACCAGCCGCTGTCTGCCATGGGAAGCTGGGGCTGGGTTGGCTGGCTGGCTCTGGCCCTCTTCTGGGTCTATCCATATCCTGCAAGCTCGGTCAGGCCAATTCAGTGACTGGGGCGGCACCATCATCCTCACAGCCTTTCCTGCAGCCAGAGGACCCAGGGGACTGATAAGCCAGACGCTGGGCCACCACCCTCCCTTGCACAGCAGCGGCCACCAGATAACTTGAGGTTCTGCTTATCTGCTGGCACCTTCTCCAGGTCTCCCATGCCCACCAAACCTTGCAGCCATCAGCCCCACTCGGGACACCAGCTTGGTCTCTGCCTGCCATGCCTCCCATTCTTCAGCATTCCCTGTGCCCTGACCCCGCCCACTTGATCAGTCACCCCTATAGTCCTTTCTGCCCTCACCAGTCCAAAGCCCAGGGGGTCTCCAAGTCACTCAGCAATGGGGGAACAGTTTCCATGGCTACTGTTCAGTCCCTCCCAGCTGCCTCCTTCCCACCCTGACTCTGACTGCCCCTCCTGGGCCCAGACCTGCCCCAGGCCACCCTCAGCTGGGCCCTCCTGCATCCTTTCCACAGGACCCTGCACTGCTACCTCCTGCACAGTGGGATATGGAGAGCACCCACCCTGGGCAGGCCACTTTCACCCCTATATCCCTGTCCTAGGACACAGGATCACAAGAGGTTGTCCTCAGAGCCATAGCTATGCACCTGGAGAAGCCTGCACCCCAACAGGTACCCACCTTTCCAGGCAAAGCCACTGGTCTCCACAGGGCCTCCCCAGGCCCAGCCCCCAGGAGCCACTGTGGCCACTACTGTCACCTCTCACGTTCTCCAGAAGAAAAACTCACAGTGACATCCTCAGTCCAAGGACCTCAGGCCTCCCAAAGGACGACAGGAGGCCTCTAATGTCCCCAACTCTTTAGTATCCACTGCCCCCAATTTCCAAGGCTTAAAGAGACACAGCAGTGCAACGCAGAGCCTTGCTCTAGCTTGGAGCCAGGACCAATGCGGCTATTTTAGCACCCCCACACCCAGCCATACTTCCCCAGAAAGGGGTCACATCCTTTTCAGACCCGCAGAGAGCAAGGAGATGCTCCAACCTCCTTGGTGTGCTCCTCTGGAACATGGGGGCAGTGTGGGCAGCAGATGCCCCCACCAGCCTGGCTGCTCTGCCATGTAACTGCTAGCCCTCATCTCCTGGCAGGACATCAGCCCCATTCCACGCCAGTGCGGGTTGAATTTCACGCACACCCAGCAGAAATCTGGGCAGGGGGGTTGGGGATTTAGTTCAGTGGTAGAGCACTTTCCTATCAAGCCCAAGGCCCTGAGTTCAATCCTCAGCACTCCCCAAAAAACAAATGTGGGCAGGGCAGCCTGGCCTGAGGCTCCTCAGCCAGGGTCTCTCTGTTCTCAAGGATGGGGCCCAGTCAGGTCTGCATCTTCATGACCTGCCGAAGCCGCTCTCCAGGAGGGTGCACCACCTGCCAGCCACCATGAGCACCATCTAACACCTATTGTGAGGCAGGCCACCTCACGCTGATGTCGGGGCTCAGACAGTGCCCCAGGCTTGGGCTGTGGTTGGTGTGCTGGCAGAGGTGAAAAGCAGGACCCGGTGCCCACTAGTTGTGGGTGGAGAGAAAGGGGTTGCCAGGGATAAACCAGGTCTGGGAGGGCCAACTCCCAGGAGGGGAGCAGCACGGGATAGGGGTAAAGGAAGCCTGGTCTGAGAGCCACCTCCCCTCCAGTGCCTGCCCCAGCCCTGCCTTACTTGACCTCCTCAGCCCCACCGGGGAGGTCAGAGACCCAGTGCTGATGTGCTGTTGCCGTGGCCTCCAGGCCTCTGCACCTTCTGTCCCCACCCTGTGCCTAACCAGCTCCTGCTCAGCTTAGCGGCCACCAGTATCTGGGAAAGAAAGGCTCCATCCAGCTGGAAGGCGGTCCCTACTCTAGCCCAGGAGTGCAGGTGAACCCAGGAAACCCTGCATGTGGACCCCGCTGAGCCAGGCGGTTGGGGGGCCACACACAACAGGCAACAGATGAGGCGGACTCCTCTGTACAGAGACCGATATACGTAAAGTGCCAGGTACAGCGCTCGGAAACCAGTTCCGCCCCAGGCCGAGCAAGGGCCTAGCTCTTGCCCGTGAGGTCCAGCGGTTGCAGGAAGGGGGGCAGCGGCAACTCATCCAGGGCCTCGGGGAAGCGGCCTGGCGAGATGGTGGTGACCAGCACCTGCATGGCGCGTGCAAAGAGCGAGGGCGGCGCCAGCCCTGCCAGCCACTGGAACTTGTCCTCGCCCAGCAGCCGCTGCCAGCGCGACCGGTCGCCCAGCAGCTCACGGCGGGCCGGGCCGGCGGCGGCCGCAGGGGTATAGAGCGCCAGCAGGTCGAGCAGCAAGAGGCGGCGCTGGCGCGGTTCCCCGGTGGCCGAGGTCCCGGGACCCGGTGCGTCACGGCCCAGCTGGCGCAGCAGCAGCTCGAGTGGGGTGAGACCGCCACCGTCGCGCAGCCCTGGCGAGGCGCCATGGCCCAGCAGCAGGAAGAGGCACTCGGGCCGCGCCAGCTCACAGGCCACGTGGAGCGACGTCCCGCCGCCCTCCACTCGGCTGCAGCCGCGCCGGTCCAGCAGGCGCGCGCGCTCGTCGGCCGGGAAGTCGCGCACGGTGCGGAGGATGCGGCGCAGGATGCCCACGCGGTTGTAGCGCACTGCCAACGCCACGTGCGGCCCGGGCGCGGCACAGCAGCGGAAGCCAGCGCTGGGCGGCGCGAGTGCGCGGCGCGGGAAGGTGGCCAGCAGGTGGTGCGCGTAGGCCTGGTGGTCGTGCACGAGCGCGTAGAGCAGCGCCTCCGACGGCGAGAAGGCGGCCGCGCGCCCGCGCTCGTCCCAGTGGAAGGCCTCGCTGGCGCGCATGTCCTCGAGCAGCCACACGGGCAGCAGGTCACGCACCGCCTGGTAGAAGGCGAATGACGACTTCCTGCACTGCTTCTGTGCCCGTGAGCGCGCTGCACCCGGGCCCTCGGGCCCGCCGTCCGCACCGCTCCCGGGCCGCGCGTCCCACGGCATGCTGGCTGGCTGCAGGCCGGGCGCCTCGGGGTCACCGCATGGGCCTGCCACGGAGTGTGACCTAAGGGAGAAGGGGACGTGAGTGGCTCGGCCCGGGGAGAGCACTCCCGTGCACCCTCGCATACCCCACTGGGACCCTGGCCCTCTCAGTCAGAGCCACAAGTACCAGCCTTCCAGCTCCAGAGTTCCTGGCCCCACAACCATGGCCAGTACCCTTGATCGCGCCCTACCTGATCTCCTTCCCAGAAAGGGCCTTGCTCTCTGGTCCCCCTGCTAGGGAAGCCCAGCTCTATCCACACTTTTGGCCGTGCTCCCCCTGTTCCCACCTGGGCCAGTAGGCCGACCCCAGCTAAAGATGCAAGGGAGATGTGGAAAGCACAGGCCCACCTGGCCACCAGATCCTTTCTCCAGCCCCACTGAAGCGCAGACCCTTCCCGGGCAAGTGTGGAGCGCAAGCGCTCGCCCACCTGGTTCCTGCGGTGGGTCCTGATCCTGCACTGGACGATCACACTCCCTCGCCGGGCCTCAGCGTCCTCATCTGCAGGTCAGGGGCAGGAGGTGAGCCCAACGGCGGCGGGGCGGCTCCCCGGGCCTGCTCCACAGCAGCCCGACGAGCGTCTGTCCCTCGGTCCTCGCGCACGACGCCGGCGCGCCACCAGCGGGGACTGACCGTCCAAGGTCGGCGCCTGGGTCAGGGCGCCAGGCCGCGCGCCCCCTCGGGGCTCCCTGCACGCCCGGCGGGGACCCGGGCCCGGCGCTGCCTCCCGTCCAGGGCGGTCGGGGCCACGGGGCTGGCGCCCGAGTGGTGGGGCAGGCCCCGGAGGTGGCCGCCCCGCGCTCCCGGGCTACCTGCGCCGTCCGGGCCCGGCCTGGGCGCCAGGTGTCGGCGCGGGGGGAGCGCCTGGCGGGTTACGTAAAGTTCGGCGCCCCGCGTCACCGGGCACAGTCACAGCCGCGGGGAGGGGACCGCGCCGCGCCCCGGAGCAGGTTGGGGGCTGTACCTGCGGCGCCGGGCGCGGAGGGGCGGGCCGCGAGGAGACTCACCGCGGGGGTGGCCGGGCCGCGAGTAGGCGTCCCGTCCTCCGCGGGCGAGCAGCCGGGGTCCCACGGGGGTCGGGAGGGAGCTGCCGCCGCCCGCGCCCGCCGCAGCCGCACTCTGAGCCGCCGCTGCTGGGTCGCTGGGCGGCAGGCGGGCAGCGGGCGGCGGGCGGCGGGCGGCGCAGTGCGGCCGGGGCCGGGCAGGACCGCGGAACTGTCCGCCGCCGCCATTGGCCCGCGCCGCCGGCCCCCGCCGCTGCCCATTGGCCGCTGCGCTGCACCATCGTTACGTCACGAGTGGGTGGGCGGGGCCCACAGCAGGACCCGCGGAAAACTTCGGAGAAACTTGAGGGTGCGCCGGCTGACTGGCGGGGCGGGGCGGGGAAGAGGGGCGGGGACCGGTCGCGGTGGGCGGGGAGTGGGCGGGGACCGGCGGGCTCCACACACCTAGCTCCCGGCCAAGAAGCTCTGAGCGCCCCGGCACAGCGGGGACCCGGGATCCGCGTTCGCGGGTCCCCCGCCCCACTTGAGTCCGGGCGCCCCTGTAGACGCCCTGCCGTTCGCCGTGCGTGGCTTTCCTCGTCGCTCCACGAATTTCAGGCTCGGGCAGACATGATCCTCGGTGACCTTGGGAAAACTCCCTGAGACTGTCACCCCAGCTGCCAGCGCAGGGCAAAGGAGAGCTGTGACCCAGGGCCCGGGGATCCTCTGTTCCAGGAGGACCCCCTAGGTGGGGAGAGGCGGGCTCGCAAGGAGCAAGCCCGCTGTGCAGTCCCTGTCTGTACACCTTCATGCCCAAGCCTGTAATCCTTCTGCTCTGGAGGCTGAGGCAGGAGGATCACTGCGAATTCGAGACCAGCCTGGGCTACATAGTGACACTCTGTTCCAAAAAAAAAAACAAACTGAAAAGTCACAGGCACGAGGCCCCGAGTTCGATCCCCAGCACCAAAAAACAAACAAACAAAAAACCCTTCATTTTACCCCATTTCCACAACCCCCAGCAATAGGGGTAGCTACGACCCCCACCCAACTCTCCTGCTGGGAAATCCTGGTTTACAGGTGACACAGAGCTCCCACTGCGTTCAGAGATGAGCAGAGACTACCAAAGGGACAGAAGACAAACTCCTAGGCCCTAGCCTGTTACTCATTAAAAGCATGAGTTGAGCTTTCTTCTAACTTAAAAGTGGGGTTTGTTTTGTTTTGTTTTGGAGACAGGGTCTCACTGTGTAGCCCAGGCTGGCCTTAAACTGGCAGCAATCCTGCCTCAGCCTCTGGAGTGCTGAGATTACAGGTGTGCACCACTGTGCCTAGTTTAAAATCGGCTTTTCCTAAAAACTGTGACTCTTAGGCCTACAGATGCTTGGTAAGTTAAAGCAGAACAAAGCTTGGTCTTTGCTTTGTATACCTGCAGAACGATCCCTGCCAGCTCTGAATATGGCCGTGTTAGTCATTTAGAGAATGCTGAAGCATTGGCCACCAGCCATGGTGTTGCATTCCTGTAATCCCAGTGCTCTGGGAGGCTGAAACAGAAGGTTTCCAAGTTCAAGCCTGGCCCGAGACATTTAGCAAGACTGTCTCAAAATTTAAAAATTAAAGGACGGCTGGGGATTTAGCTCAGTGATTAGAGTACTTGCCTTGCAAGCACAAGGCCCTGAGTTCGATTCCCAGCACACACACAAAAAAAATAATAAAAATTAAAAAAATAAAAATTAAAGGACGGCAGCTGCAGCTCAGTAAAGGCCCTGGGTTCAATCCCCAGCATTAGGAAAAAAATTGGGGGAGAGAGGAAAGGAGAAGGTGACATGAAAAGAATAAAGGAATGTTCTGCACATGTACCAACTCCTCGTAATGAATGCAATCATTGTGTACTGTAAACAAGTACTAACAAATACAGCAGAGGATGGCGGTACATACCTGTAATCCCAGCACTCGGGAGGTTGAGGCAGGAGAATTGCCATGTAGTGAGTTCAAGACCAGCCTGAATTATATAGCGAAGACTGTGTTTCCAAAAAAAGTACTAATAAAAAAATGTTGGCAAAACAGCATTAGCCCTAGCTCACCTAGCATATCTTATCGCTTCAAGACTGAGGACAGGTGGGAAATTTATAAGGACATTTGACTGCCCCAGAGCCCGGAGGCCTGGCTGTCCTGCCACAGCCACACTGAGTGTATGTGAGTCTGTCCACAGCCACTGTGGTAGCTGACACCAGAACCACCATCATGGTCCACACAGCCCTAATCACAACAGCCGAGGTTGTGCTGTGGCTCGAATGTCCCAGGCTTCATGCATTAGAAACTGAATCCCCAGGACAACAGTGTCCCCCACTCCTGACCTGTGAGAAGTAAATCCGGGTTCCCTACAAACCCCAGCCCCAGCTCCTGTGTCACAGCCACACAAAAGACAAGGACAGTGTGGAGCCATCTGCAGGAGACCAGCCTGTGCTCTGGTCACAGTCTTGCTGAGAAAGCTGTCCCCCAGGTCCAGGCAAGAGTGGACACCACTACCCACAGCCATGCCCCAGAGAGTGGTCCCCAAGACGAGCTGTGCTGCTGCCCTCTGAGGTGTACAGGGGACAGTGTGGGCAGCATGAGGGACAGGCTCTTTGGTGGCCCGGATGGCTTGGGAGTACAGAGGGCAGCTGGGGCCAGGGCAAGGGCACAGGACGATTCCCAGAGAGACAAGAGGGTCTTCCCATCCTGGGATAGGTTTAACCTTGGGCCACGCCCTTCTGTTGCTGGGACCTGACCCAAGGCACAGTCCCCTCCTTCAGGAGAGCTGTCCCAAGAGGGCAAAGGTCCCTGGGCCAGGCAGGAAGCTGCTTGGAGCATCAGGGAGATGATGGCAGGAGCTGGGGGTGTAGGACACTGACAAAGAGCAAAGCGCAGAAGCAGTGACAGCAAGGGGAACCAGGAGGGCAGTGCCACCATCCTGACTCCTGATCCGCCTGGGGGCAGAGTGCGAGGAGGGACTGGTGTCCCAGCTTCCCAGTTTGAGGCTGGGACACTGAGGTGGGGAAGAGGGAGGGGTGCAGAGGTATCCGTGGCAGTGGAGTGGGGACAAGGCCTGCTGCCGAGGAGCAGCTGTGCCTTCGTACAAGAAGGGGCTCAGAGCTGGGGAGAGCAGGACAGAAAGGCCAGAGTGCCACAGCCGGAGCCTGGTCCTTCCGGCAAGTGGAGAAGCACTCAGGCCAGAAAGACATGGCTGCTAGAGATGAAGGTAGCCAGGGAGGAGGATGAGGTCAGCTGGACCAGGGCTGCCAGCCAGCTGGGCAAGAGGGTTGGTGACGTGCCGGTCACTGTGTCCTCCACAAAGGTCGTGGTGGAGGGAGGAGCCTATCTGGAGAGGGAGGGGTACAGAACAGTGGGAAGATGGGCAGGGTGGATGGAAGGGGACTAACAGACATGTATACACACATGTGCAGGGCATGTATGCACACGTGTGCAGACTGCACGGGCATGCTAGCAGCCCACATGTCACCTGTGCAGTGAGTGTGTGGACACAGCTCTCCTCCTTCATCCCCACCCCACCCAGCTGGTCTCTCTGGGCTGGTGGAGCTGCCAGTGAAGGCAAAAGACAGGACAAAACTAGGTGGAAGCTGACCATGGTGGTGCATGCCTGTAATCCCAGCACTCAGTAGACTGATGCAGGAGGATTTCCTTGAGTTCAAGGACCAGACCAGCCTGGGCTACATATCAAGAACCTCTCTCAAAAATAAATAAATAAATAAAAACAAAAACATAAAAACTAGGTGGAGGCAGGAGATCTCCTAGAAACCTGAGGCCCAACACACATACAAAGGAGCAATGGTAAGACTGAGTGTGCTCCTGTAGTCCGCCAGGAAGTACAGCCCAGCCGGACAGCTGGCAGGGGACGACACAGTGATTCTCCCGTGGGAACCACAGGAAGACACTCAGCTCACCAGGGTCAGAGAAAACAGACAGGACCTCTCGTGTTCACAGCAGAAGAGGCCAGGCAGGTGTGGGGAGGGCACCGCTGCTCGCCCGCCTCGGGTACTGCAATCGCTCGTGGGCATCTTGTCTCCACTGAATGCAGCCCACGTGTGGCTACAGGCAGCACGCTCAGCTCACTGCCCAGCTTCCTGTTTGCTTGCTTAATTCCTTACCAATTCCTAAGGATGAAGCCTGAGTTTGATGTTCATGTGTAACTGTTATATAACTAAATCTTTGAAGAGAATGCAGGTGACCAGTTACCAAGGAGGTAAGGGCGTTGCTGCATTTTGGTTTTGGGGTCTGTGTGTGTGTGTGTGTGTGTGTTTTAAGAGTCAGAGATCTCACTGGGTTGTCCAGCTCTCTCTCTTGGTTCAATCCCCGGCACTGGGCAAAGAAAAGGCCAAACCTTTGATTTCACAAATCCTGGAAGCCTTGCACAGACCCCCCCACCAAAGGTGGCGCCCTGGCGGAGCCTGTGAGCAGCCCGAGGCCCCGTGGTTTTCACTCTGCGCTTGGCGGTTGAGTCTTTCGAGGGCGGCGGGCTCAGTGCTGCTCGCCGGAGCAGTGGGTGCAGGTCCCCAGGGTGAACGCCGTCCCCCACACACAATGTGCCCTGCGCGGAAAGCGAGGGCAGAGCGCCTGCTCTGAAGGGGGCACACCGAGCAGGGACAGCGCTTCGCCCGGGAGGTGGCGGATGGCACCTCGGGAGGAAGGCTGTCCCAAGTCAATCGGCGCCCGCCCGAGATGGGCGGCACGCGCTGCCGGGGGCCGCGCCGTGTGCCCCGACCCGAGGACGCGGTCCTCCCGGAGGAGGCGGCCCCTTGAGAGGAGGACCGTCCGCCCCGGTCAGAGCCCTGGACCTGAGACACTCTGACCCTGACCGCCCCGACCCCTGCGTGCGTCCCCCGGCCCGAGCGCCCCGACCCTTGGCCCGCGCCTGGCACGGCTCCCGGAAGTGGCCCGGCTCATTCCGGGTGTGGGTGGCAGGGTGAGGCCCGGCCCTGCGGTGACTGCGGTGACTAAGCGGCAAGGAGCCGGGCGGGCGCGGGAGGGGCCCTGCGGGCCGCTGTGACCAGGCCGTGGGAGGCGGCGGGGGAGTGCGGGGCTCCTCGCGTCCCGGCCCGGCCCCGCCTGGCTCCTGCGGGAGTGGGACCGGGCCGCGCGGGCTGCAGAGGGGCCCCAGCCTCATTTCCCACGGCGCCTCGGGTTTGCGCGCGAGCGATTCGGAGGGGAAACTGAGGGCGGAGGACCCGGCCTTGTCCAGGTCGCCCAGCTCAGACGAGTCTGATGGGAGCCGGGCCCCGCGTCCTCGCAGTCCCTGCCCCGCGTGCATCCAGGAGACACGGAGACCCGCGGGCCTCGTGTGGCCACCCGCGCGGGCGACACCGCCCCCTGACGGCGGGAACTGCGCGGCCGCGAGCAGCAGGCGCCGGCACAGAGCGGCACGCTGTCCCCACGTCGCCCTGACCCGCTGCTCCGTAAGCGCCCCGGGGGCCTCACGGGGTGGGCGGCGCCTCAGTTCCCCTGGCAGGCCCCAGATGTGGACCCTGAGACCGGGCGTACCCCCCCCACACACACACACACACTGTGCTCCCCTGGTGTCGCTACCCTCCAGGGAACACCCGGTGGGGACCTCCAGGGTCTTCAGGGAGCTGGCCCTGGTCCACCTGGGGGTTTGGTCCTGGGGCCCAGAGCGTCTTCTCTGAGGAGCCCTACAGACTGGGTGGGGGCTGAACTGGGAGGAGCCAGCGACCCCTGAGGGACAAATGAGGCGTCCACAGGTGTATCAGGCGACTGCTGCTGTGTAACAATCACCCGCAGGCTGGTTTAGGACAGCCCTGCTTCCCTACTTCTCACTCGCCTGGACTGACTGGGTGGCTCTCTGCCTCCTAGGTGCTGGCCAGGACCACTCATGCATGCAGCTGGAGCCACCTGGGAGCTTGGGGTGAAACATGCCATGTGGCTTCACCCACCAGTGCCCAGATGTTAGGGGCTGGCCTCGAGTGCTGCTGGCCACTAACGGGGCTGGAGTCCCAGGGACTGACTTAGGTGTCTTACCTGGTGGCCAGGCTCATCGGGCCTCTGCTTCAGCCCAAGGCTGGCACCTCATTGCCAAGACAAGTGGCCTGGCCAAGTCATGGTCCACGAGCATCAGAACTCGGCGTTGGCAGGCAGGAAGGCCGGGAAGTGGGCTCACCTTGGGCTATGGGAGGGAGCAGAGGCTGCCCCATTGCACACCTTCCAGGGCCAGATTAACCAAGGCGGGGCCTGGACAATGAGTGTGGACTTTCTCCAAGGGCACTGTGGCACCTGAGGGACGCTGACCCGGGTAAGGTGCACCTAACACACCCAGCTCACACCTTGTGGGAGCTGCACTACAGGCACCAGCGGGCACCCACGGGTGAGTGACTGAGACAGACCCCTGCCCTTGGGGCTGGGATGTGGCTTGGGAATTTTCAAAGTGCTACTGAAGCCCGGTGCAGAAGCACAGCCTGTCATCCCACAACTTGAGAGGTTGAGGCAGGAGGATGTCGAGTATGAGGCCAGCCTGGGCAGCAGAGGGCTCCAAGGCCAGTCTGGACTTAGTGAGACTCTTTCAAAAGCAAAAACAAAAACACATTACTGAAAGGGGACAAAAGTGAAGTAAAGGGGGCTGGGGACTTAGCTTAGTGGTTAGAGTGCTTGCCTTGCAAGCACAAGGCCCTGAGTTCAATCCCCAACACCAAAAAAAAAAAAAAAAAAAAAAAAAAAAAAAAAAAAAAAAAAAAGTGAAGTAAAGGCTGCCTGAGGGGGAGGAGAAAAAGCTGAGGAAGCAGAGCTTTTGGAGAAAAGAAGGTCAGTTCACAAAGGAGCTTGGGAGAAAATGTGTGTGATCTCCAGTTAGGCAAAGAACACTTGGGTACAATACCAAAATCATTGTCCCAAAAGAAAACATACTGAAAAATGGAATTTTTCAAAATTAAAGAACCTATGCTTGAAAAGATCCCCCTGATAAAATGGAAGGATAAGCCCCACACCCTGAGCCAATCTCGGCATCTCTTCAAAATACAGTAGCAAGAATTCTTCACACTTAAGAAGACCCACAACTCCATTTGCCGAAGAGGCAAAAGATGGGAATGGAAGCTTCACCTAAAACGATGCACACATGGCTGGTAAGCACTTGGAAACACATCCTACATCGCTCCTTACTTAGGAAATGCAAGTTGAGACCCAGTGAGGGGGGCGTGCAGCCATCAGAATGTTTGAAATCCTGCGGACTGACCAGCCCCAGTACGGGCGAGGACGGGAGGCACTTGGATGATCATTGGCTGCAGAGGGCATGCAGAATAAAGGAGGACTTCAGTAAAATTTGACACACTCCCCCGCCCTGTTTTTTGAGACAAGTTTTTGCTATGTAGCCCAGGCTGGTCTTCAACTCATGATCCTCCTACCTCAGCCTCCTGAATGCTGGGGTTTCAGCTGTACACCAGCATGCCCGCCTGGTTTGATGGTTTCTTCAACTTCCATGGGACCTGGCAATTGCACTCTGAGGATGTAACCCAGAAGATATGGAAACACATTTTCTACACAAACACTTGTACATGAACCTTCATAGCAGCGTTGTTCAGGGAGGCCCCCAGAATGGAAACCCACAGCCATGCGCCATTTACTGTGAGTGGATGAACAAGTTGTGCTATTCGTGTGCAATAGAAGATGCAGGCCCAAAATGTTATGCTGATTTAAAGACAACACATTATACGGTTGTATTTAATGAAGTACACAGAAAAGGCAAATCTGTAGGTACAGAAAGCAGATCAGGCCAGGCAGGGTGACACACACCTGTGATCATCACACTTAGGAGGCTGAGGCAGGAGGATCTCTGTGAGTTTGAGGCCAGCCTGGGCTAGATAGCACAAGACCCTCTCTCAAAAAACCAAAAACAACCACTACAAGGGTCAGTGTAAGAATGGCTGCAATCAGGAAACTCAGGGTGATGTAAAACATGTGAACCCAGACTGCACCATTTGTTTCACAACTCTGCAAGTGCTCTAGGAATGGTGGAGTCAGGCTTGCTGCTGGGAGGGTTGTGTGGTACACGAGCATTTGTCAGTAAGATGCAGAAAGGGAAAAAGCCAGGCAGTCCCTTCTGAGGGGAGCTCCAGGGATGGTTGAGCGAACCACGAGGAGCCTGATGGGTTGTTTACAGAACCTCTCGGTGACGGAGGATGAGTCCCCCAATCCCTAGTGCACCCCCAACTCTGAATGCTTCAAACCAGGGAGTTCAGCCAACTTCCAACAACAAGTCCCTGGCTCGGGGGACGTGGACCCAGCTGCAGGGATGATGGGCAGTGAGCAGGGCAGTCGAGGGCCCCTGGCAGTTGGGTGGGAACCAGGGAGACCAGGGCACAAGTGTCACAACCCCAGGACTGCACAACCGGCAAACGGGACACCCAAGTCCTGAGCAAGACCAGTTGAGAACCCCACAGTGGGGCTCCCTGAGTGAGGAGGGGCAGAGGTACCCAGGGGAGCAGAGCTGTGCCAAGGGCCCCTGGGTCGCCCGGCACACACACTGAACCCTGACCCCCAGGCACCAAGTCCCAGGTGTCTCATTAGAGAGGGCGCCTTAGCCCACAGGGTGACGTATGTCTATAATCACAGCACTCAGGAGGATGGACCTGGAGGCCAGCCTGGGAGACCAGCCTTGAATGCATAGAGAGCCTCTAGCCCCTCGCCTGTCTCCTCTGTGGTCCCCAGGGCAGTGGTGGGGGGAGCCCTGTCGAGTGCATGAAGGGGCCTGGCAGGGGCTGCGGCTCAGCAACCAGACCCACTCCTCCCTACTGGACCCTGATGCCAGGCAGCACTCTGCTGCTCTCACCTGTACTGCGGGGGAGGGGCATGGCCATGCCTGAGGCCTCCCTCCCCGTCCCAGCCCTGGGTGTGGAGCCCCAGGCACGTCCCTGCACCTGTCCTGTCAGCCTGGGTGGGGGTGCCAGTCCTGCAGGTCTGGAGTGCACCGTGCCACCCAACTCAGACCGTGGGGGAGGGGGAGAGGCCTACACTGGGGGTGCTGGGTCGGAACCCAGGGCTCAAGCAAGCTAAGCACCGACCCTCCTTCCCTCGGGCATGGCTGGGCCACCACCCGCCCTCACTGATTCCTCAGGCACTGGGCCTATCTTCTGGGGGAAACTGAGGCCCAAGGACATTCAGGCCCCCGGGCCTCTGAAGTTCCAGCCACACAGGAGGGTGCGTTTCTGTGAGGGCCCTGCAGCCCGCACTCCTCACTCCTGGGCTACCCCGATTCTCCTTGGGGCCGGGGTGCTCCCTAGGGCTGCCCGCAAGGCCACAGGGAGGAGGTGCCCAGGGGACCCGGGCTGGGAGTTGGAGAGCTGGCAGGCAGGGTGGCTTCCCAAAGATGCAGTCGCTGGGGCTGTGTCCTGGGTCGCCTGCACCTAGACTGGAAGAGGCGCAAGAGCCCTGCGCATGTCTGTCCCCCCACCGGCTGTGTGCCCACGGTCATGCGTGTGCTTCACCACGTGGTGCCCACGTGCACAGTGGACTGGTACATTCTTGGTGCCGGGGCACATGCCCGGGTTGGGGGTAAACTGCCATGTGCACAGACACACAAATGGGCATACTGCCCCCATTTTTGTCCTCCTCCCTTTGCCCTCCTCCTGACAGTACCCTTGGGGCCACAACTCATCCCCTAGGATGGGGGGGACATGGAGACCGGGCAGGGGGCCCAGCAATGGCGCTGTGACCGCTCTGCCTCTCCCAGCCCCATCACAGAGCAGACGTGGTGCCGTGGAGATGGCTTGAGAGGCCCAGTCTGCTGAGGGCACACTGGAGCAGCCCTCTATAACCCCCTGCCCTGGCCCGTGTCACCAACTGTGCAAGAGGAGCGGGGTCTCCAGCCGGTGTCCCCTCCACGGGGCTCTTTTTGTCTGACCTGCCGCACCCCCTGTTCCTACCTGACATTGGCGACTGGAGAGCCCTGGATGAAGGGATGGAGGACAGCGGGCCCAGGCCCAGCCCACATCACCCCACTGTAGAGGAGGACACTGTGGCGTGGCCCTGATAAAACCCTGTCTGAGCCAGGGGCTGCACGCACTTCGATGGGCTGAGCGGCTGTGTCTCTCTAAGCCCTTTTCTTTAAAAAAAAAAAAAAGAAAAAAAGAGAATTTTTGCTGGGTGCAATGGTGCACACCTGGAATCCCAATTCCTGAGGAGGCTGAGTCAAGAGGGTCAAAAATTCAAGTCCAGCCTGGGCAATTTAGTGAGACCCGTCTGAAGAGAAAACAAAAAGGGCTAGGATGTGGCTCAGTGGTAGAGGCACTTGCCTAGTGTGTCTAGCCCTGGATTCAATCCCCAGTATGGCAAAAAGAAAATGAAAATTTTATTCCATGCTGCCTTGATATAAAGACAAACATATTAATATTGCATATTAAAAAGCTCCTTCTCCCTAAAAGTCCAGTTTTTCTTCTGATTTTTGGAAGAAAGCAAAACACTGGGAGCCCGGGTCCCGTGGGCCTGGAGCAGTGGCCAGGCTGGTAGAGGATGTGTGAGACCCGCGCCTCCCCCGGAAGCCTTCAACCCTTCCTAGGCTGCAGAGCCTGGAGGTGGATTTTAGCTGGTTTCTGCCTCTTGTGTCTGTGGGCCGAAACGGAACCCTGCACCCGGAGCCACACCCAGCCTCGACTTTAGCTGTATGCATGGGGCAGGCGGGCTGGTGAGGAGGGACGATGGGCAGTTTCACCATAGCAGGAGAGCCAGGCACGGTGGGACGTGGACGTGAAGGGGGAGATGATGGCTATACCCCTTGATTTAGGCCCTCGAGGGCCCAGCAACTGGAGAGACCGTGACGCCTGTGGGAGACGCAGCAGCCACACACAGGGCTCTGGTCCCCTGGTGGCCCCGACCACTCGCTACAGAGCTGCTCCTCCCGGCACCACCCTCCTCTGGGCACCACCCTGGCAGGTCTGAGTGGGGTCTCCAAGGCCTTGCACGTCCATCTCTGACACTCCAGGGGCTCCATGTGGACCCCTCGCTGCCCCCTGCAGGTCGCCTGCTGTGTCCCCACTGTCCAGGCGCATAAGGACACAGCCACCCATCCCGCAGCCACCCCTCTGAACTCGAGGTTCACCCGCGGGCCAGATGCATCCATGGAGCCGCGCTGGGGCCCCAAGTCAGGAGAGGGGGAGGTCAGCGGGCCCAGCTCTGTGCACCGAGCCAGGAGAGAGAGGAGCCTGCCTGGGACGGCTGAATGGATGGCGAGGAGGACTGGACAGGGTGGGGGGCAGGAGGTAAGGAAGGAGGCCGAGGGGACAGACACAGGGCAGAGGGTGGCAGCTGTGGAGGGACAGTTGAGGCTGGGTGGTGCAGTAGAGGTTTCTGTCTGGGCTGCACCCTCCACCCTCTTGGGGCTGGTGCACCCTGACCTGCCAAGGGTGGTGCCGGATATGGCCTCGAGGCCCGGGGCAAGTCAGGGTTGGGGTGGTGGTGGCCAGCCAGCCTGCCTGACCTGTCTGCCTGACACCCTTCACCGTGTCCACCCCTGGGAGCCACCGCCCTGCAGGAGCAACCAGCCCTCCAGCCAGAGGGGCACAGTGCCAGCACCGCCTCCCCCAAGGAGTTTGCCCGCCTTGCCACCACGCCCAGACTTTCCCCTTCCCTCCTCCCTCCTTCCTTCCCTCCTCTCTCCCTTCCTTCCCTCCTTCCCTTCCTCCTTCCTTTCCTTCCTTCCTTTTTTTCTTCTTTATTTCTCCCTCCCTCCCTCTCTCCCTCTTTCTTCCTGCTGGGGATTACTCCAAGGGCCTCTGGAACACTAGGCAAGAGCTAATGACACAAAACTACACCCCTAGGCCTTTTTAATTTTTTATTTTGAGACAAGGTCCTCACTAAATTGCCTAGGCTGGCCTTATGATCCTCCTGCCTCAGCCTCCCAAGTGCTGGGGATTGATGGTCCCAGAGCTGCCGAGGGTGCAGATGAGGGGTGTGTGCACAGAGGGCGCTGAGTCCCGCCCACTCCCTAAATTGCAGGATTTGGTTTTGCCCCAGGCCAACTCAGTGCTCTCAGCTGTCACAGGCAGGCCCAGGCCCGTCCCGCCTGGGCCTCTCCGCCCTCCTGGCGCCTCCGGTCTCTGCAGCAGGTACCCAGCGCCTCCTCCCTGTCCCGGTTGCCTCTGCCCAGTGAGCTGCCAGGGCCCCAGCCTCAGTTTCTCTGTCTGTGCTGTGGGCCACAGCGGGGTCCCCAGCCCTGCAGCACGGCTGGGCTGTGGGTGGGCAGTGACCGTCTGAGCTCAACGGTGACATGAAGTCGCCAGGGAAAACACTCAGGAGCCCACGCTGCAAAGGACGGTGACCTGGAAGTGCCACTGGGCACTTGCGAGGGCGCCCAGTACTCTTGCCCCTTCCCAGCCTTGGGACGCAGTTGGCAGGCTTGGGATCCAAGGTGCCCCGCCCAGGCCAGGAGCCTGGGGGCCTGTGAGCCCCGCCCCACTTGATGTGGGACTGATCCTGCTGCCACCTCACCTGGGACCTGGCTGCTGCCCACCCTCGGCCCTGCCCTGGGAGGGAGGGGGATGGGTGGCCCCTCTGATAGGCAGCAGAGAGGGTCTGAGAGGTGCACCCCACCAAGTACTGGGTCTTCAAACAGAGCTGCATCCCCAGCCTTTTTGTTTTTTATTTTTTTGGGCAGGTGGTTCTGAGAATTGAACTCAGACCCTTGCACTTGCTAGGTAAGCATACCACTGAGGTAAATTCCCAACCCCTTGTTTTTAATTTTGAGACAGGGTCTCACTAAACTGCCCCAGCTGGGCTTGAATTTGCGATCCTCCTGCCTCAGCCTCTCACCATGCTGGGATTACACAGAACAGTGCTAAACCAGAACCCAAGACCTGGCTCTTCCGGCGTGCTTTCCTATGCTGGAGGACATTCCACTCTCCAAAGTCCCAAACCCCTCACTCTCACTTAACCGAGTGACTCTTTGTCACCCTTGTTGAGTGTGCTGGGGCTGTGGGGGAGGACACACGCTTGTCTGCTGTTTCCCCTCCTCCCTGGATGCTGCTGGGCCTCAGTTTCCCTCCCTGTGCACAGACACAGGGGCCAGACCTCCTGTGGCGTGAACACTGTCCCCACTGTCCCAAGCCACCTGCGGGATCTCGGGAGACCCCGGCCCCACCCCCAGCCCAGGCTGGCCCTCAGCCGACCCCTGCAGGTCTAGAGAAGGGCACCAGACCTAAGGGCAGGGCAGCGAGTGGTAGGGATGTTCCCTGCCAGGCCAGGGTCAGCTCACCCTGTGGTGTGGAAGGGCCAGCCTAGTGTCACGGCACCCAGCTTACTGGGTGAAGGCCTTGGCCCACAGCCTTGGTGTCTTTGGGCCCTGCAGGACTAAGAGCGCACTGGACTTGGTTTACCTCACTGCCCCCACACCGAGCAGCAGGGTGGCCCCCTTCCCTGTTTTCTCTATTCCTTTCTCCACCAGACAGGTGCTGCCTGAGATGCCTGGGCCTGTTCCATGGTGCCGTGGGGTGGGACGGGGCAGGGCTGCAAGGGTCATCTATGCTCCAGACCTGGGAAGCCAAGTGGTGCCCGGACCTGCAAGGGGGAGCCTGGATGGAGATGCGGGGGGGACACCATTGCCCCTCAGAGTTGGGGCTCCGGAAGGGACCTCAGGTGGGGGCGGGGAGCAGAGACCCATGGAGGATCTCAGGCACCTCAGAGCTCTGGATCCCTGCCTGGCCGCAGAGCGGGCTTGCTAGGCAGTGCCATATCCCAGCAGCTCCTCTGGCCCGGGTGGCCTCCCCCCTCGGCAAGCCTGAGAAAGAAAGAATCTTGTTTGCCACTGGAGGCCACAAGCAGGCCTCCTCGGCCCACCCTGGCTGTGTAGTGACCAGGAGGGAGACAGGTGCGATGCCTCTTTGGCAGAGGACCCAGTTACAGCCTGGCTGCAGTGGCCCAAGTGGTGCAGGTGTGGGGCAGGTTCCAGGGGGAGGCCCCTGTGGGAGTTTGTGGGAGGAGTCAGCAGG
This sequence comes from Hystrix cristata, assembly GCA_004026905.1. Classification (NCBI taxonomy): domain Eukaryota; kingdom Metazoa; phylum Chordata; class Mammalia; order Rodentia; family Hystricidae; genus Hystrix; species Hystrix cristata. The sequence continues at coordinate 12,433 of PVJO010012647.1, read as the reverse complement.
AGGGAAGGATCAGAGGGAGGCAGGAAGAGCCCAGTGTTCCTGCTGGAAGTGTGAAGGCGACTATCTGTCTGGTCTGTGTGCCAGCAGCAGCCAGGGCCTGAGCTCTGGGGCTTGGTGGCCAGGCATAGACTGGGAAGGGCAGAGCGCATTCAGACCCAGACCTATCAGATGGGGAAGGCTGGTTACACACAGAGTTGTCACTGCTTCCTCTGGAAGAGTCAGGAGAACAGCAAGGAGTTAAAGGAATGGACAGAGCGGGTGACAACTTCCGGTGAGGTGTCAGGACTCTGCGGAGAAGGAGATGCAGCCACTGTGTGCCGTCCTGAAGTTCTTTCGCTGGGGTCCTGGTCCTGGGCACCGGCCTGATTGCACCATGTGGACAGCCCAAGGTGACCCACGGTGTCCTATGCCCTTCTGTGGTACAGATGGGCCTGGGTGTTGCTTGTAACCAGCAGCATCCCCTGTGGTGACCGGCGTCACCTGATGGTTACATGGTGCTCTGTGGAAGCCATCAACCCTGACTGAGGACCAGTGGAGGGAGGGGACCACATGGAGATGGCTGCTGGTGGCCTCCAGCTAACAGCCAGTGAGACTAGGACCCTTAGAAGGAAACCAGTTCTGCCACAATGGAAAGAGCTGGAAAGCAGCTTCTCACCTCACCCCACCCACCCCCTGGAATGTGACTGTCTTCAGCTGCAACACCTGGGGTCATTTGTTCAAGTCCTCCCAGGCTGTGGCCAGGCCCTGCCATCTATTCTCTTGTTTCAACACTGTCCTGTCCCACCCCTGTCCCCAGGGAATGAGACGGGGACTCTCCAGAGATTCCAAAGCTGGGGCCTAGGGCAGGAAGGCAGAAGTGAGCTTATGATAAGGCACTGGGGCCACTAGGCCACAGCCCCTTGGGCCTTCCAGGTCCCTTCTGGGATGTGGGAACCCAGAGTGTATCCCCCAGGCAGGAGGGTGAGGGGGCCGCTGTGAAGACCCAGCTATACCACCATGGGGATTCCCCATCATGATCCTCCTTCCTTCTGTGTCCTGGATGGAGGCTGCTTCTAAGGACACAGTGGGCAGGGCCACCAGCAGCCGCCACCAGACAAGAGGGAGAAGGAGCCACGCCAGCTCTTTCGGAGAAAACAAACCAAGATGTCCCTGCAGCACAGTGCAGCAGAGCTAGTTACCCACCCCACAGCCCACAGAAGGGCCGTCCTATCACCAGTGCCCCGCACCGATCCCTTCCATGGCAAAGTTCCCGTCCCTGGCCTCGCCAGGGCTGGTGTGTGAAGCAGCCAAGGATCACGGATCAGGAAAGATGGGAACGAGGGGGAGAAACACAGAGTGCAGGACCTGGACACAAAGCGGGGGACTGAGAGGGCAAGAGTGAAGTCAGAACAACGCTGATTCCTAGGAGGGCACATTAAGCCTCAATGGTAGGAGTTTAGAAGACTAGAGTCAGAATAAAGGCCAGGAGACAAAGTTACAGAAATATGAAGAGGAGAACTAAAGGACAAGGAAATAGGAAACAATAAAGGAAGAAACTACTCCCTGAGGTTCCATTCACTCCAGAAAGAATGGCCATCATCAAGAAATCAAATAATAACAAAGGCTGGTGGAGGTACAGGAAAAGGAGCTCTTCTACACTCTCAGTGGGAGTGTGAACTAGTTCGACCACCATGGAAATGAGTGTGGAGATTCCTCAAAAAACTGAAACCAGAAATTCCGTGTGACTCAGCCATTCCCCTTCTAAGTATTTTCCTGGAAGAGTTAAAGTCACCATATTATAGTGATCCATGCACACCCATGTTTCTAGCAGCACAAGTCATAATAGCCGAATCTTAGAAGTGGCCTTAAGTCCATCAATAGATGAATGGATAAAGAAAATGTGGTATTTATGCACAATGGAGTACTACTCAGCCATAAAGAAGGATAAACTTGAGTCAACTGTAGGAAAATGGGTGCCCCTTGAGACCATAATGTTAAGTGAAATAAATCAGACACATAAACTTAAATATTGCATGGTTTTTCTTATATAAGAAACCCAAAATATGGGCTGGGGATTTAGCTCACTGGTTAGAGTGCTTGCCTAGCAAGCACAAGGCCCTGAGATCAATCCCCAGCACCAAAAACAAAACAAAACAAAACAAAACAAAAAACCTCAATGTATAAACAAAGAGCAAAATAGAAGATAGATAATAGGAATAGGAAGATAGATCTTTTTCAAATGGGAAGGGGACCAGGAGAGGGAAGGAGGGAGGAGGGAGGAGAGAGGAGGGGGATGAAGAAAGAATTAAGAGGTGTTATATATGTGTGCCAACTTCCCACAAGGAACATAGTCATTATGTACTTTGAACATGTGTTAATAAAAATAAAAATTTTTTTAATAAAAATAAAAATTGAGAGAGAGAGAGAGAAAATAAAACAAGCCGAGAGAGAGAGCATGAGCCCAGAAGCACATCCTACTCCTGGAATCCCAGAAGGAGGAAATAGAAGGACACAAGTCTCTGGGGTACTGGTGCCCCCTTGCCCTGCAAAGCCTCAAAAAACCCCCACCCCGGTGTACAGCTTTGGGATTGTCTAGGCACTGCAGGTAAATCAGAGCTCCCAAGCACCCCAGAGAGGAGAAACAACGCTCCTGTAAAAAGCCGGGGATCAGAAAGCCTCATCAATAGTAGCACCAAACGCTGGAAAGCAGAGGAGAAATGCTCTCAAAATGCTGGGGAAATGATTTTCATCTTGAAATTCTACACCCAGCCAATCATCAAGCATGAGGTTGGATAGAGACATTTTCACAGTGGGAAGATTAAACAATTCAATGTCTCATGCGCCTTTTCTCAGAAAGCTATGAGAGAAAGCTACTAGAGGATGTGCTGCAGCAAATTGGGGGAGGAAACCAAGAAAAAGAAAGACATGAGGAGGTAGAAGCAGGAGGATCATGGGTTTGAGGCCAGCCTGAGCTACATAGTAAGAGCCTGATTTACAAAAAAAAAAAAAAAAAAGAAGAAAGAAAGCTATGAGAGGAAACAGGGATCCAACCCAAGAGAGAGGCAAAGGGAAACCCAGGTCATCGGTAACTGTGCTGCAGGCCCACAGTGCAACCAGTGTAGACTATTGCAGAAGGTGAGTTTCTGGGAGAAACCTGGGCCAGTGGTGCTGGCTCTGGGTAGGAAACAGTGCAGCAAGAGAACTGGGCACTGGGATGACTAGGAGATGGGCACAAAGGAGGCCGTTATCAGTAAGCCACTGCTATGTAGAAGTGGCCCTATGTTTATCTTATAGCTTCCATACCTCGGGAGTGCACACAACCTACCTGGACTACAGCTGAGATTCTCACATGGCAGCTGGGACTTCAGTCCAAGCTGAGAGCAATTTGACGGGGGAGGAGCCTGCTTCTGAGGTCACTAAAGTCATCGGCAGTATGCAGACCCTTTCCCTCACAAGCCGAGGGCTGCAGTCTCCTGCCGACTGCAACCACAGGCTGCCTGTAGCTCCTACGGATGATTGTCGTGTTGAGAGAAGCAGTCTGCTGTGTAGTCCACCCTGGCCTTGAACTCACTGTGTAACCCAAGCTGGTGCTGGACTCACAGCGATCCTCCTGCATCGGCTTCCCGAGTACCGAGATCACAGGTGTGTGCCACCAGGGAGAGTGTGTGAGTGTGCTACAGGGAAGGATGGAAAGGGATGTAAGAAGGCTAAAGTCATTTTCTTTACTTTTTTCTGTGTGTGTGTGCGTGTGCGTGTGTGTATGGTACCAGGGATTGGATCCAGAGTCTTCATGCTGAGCTACATCCCCAGCCCTCTTTTTTATCGCTTGTTAGCCTTTTTTTTTTTTTTTTTTTTGAGCCAGGGTTTCAATATGCGGTTCAGACTAGCCTTGAACTCACTGTGTAGCCCAGGCTGGCCTTGAATTTGTAGCAATCCTCCTGCCTCAGCTTCCTGAGTGCTGGGATTATAGGCATATGCTACCATACCTGGCTCTCTTTTTATTTTGAGAGAGGGTCTCACTAAATTGATAAGTTACCCAGCCCAGGCTGGAACTTTCAATCTCCCAGCCTCAGCCTCCTAGAGTACTGGGATTGCAGGCATGTGCACCACTCCTGACTAAAATCATTTTCTATAAGAGAAAGCAAATGGGTAATGGTTAGAATTGGTAAATCAAGGAAAGGCAGCACACGAATGTTATTTATAAGCACATGATAAAATGCAGAAGAGTCCAGTGTGGCTGTCTCCAGAGAGGCCCGGTGGGAAGGAGGAGAAGCTGCTGCTTTTCATCGCAAGCTCATTTGCCTCTTAAAATCCCGAGCATTGGTCTGGGGATTTAGCTCAACGGTTAGAGTGCTTGCCTCGCAGGCACAAGGCCCCCGAGTTCAATCCCTGGCACCAAAAAAATAAAATAAAAAATAAAATCCCCCCCAAAAAAATCCTGTGCATCTTACACATGTGTGCTCTAAACAATTGCATTACTTGGATAAAAATACACATAGATTAATAGACAGCAGGATGAGAAGAGGACAGCAGGGCCCCGCAGGCTGCAACTCCCTGGGCTAGGGGCTCCCATTCTGGAAACAGTCCCCAGCCACCCCAGCAGGAACCAGGGAACCTGCGCTCACACCGGGGACACAGCAGCTCCACAGCTCCTGGGGCTGCAGAGCTGGAGAGATACTGTCGGAGTGAGGCGCCCCCACCTGGGAGTCCTCATCTCCCCTGAGTAGCTGTGGATTTGTTTGTAAGTCTGCAGACTTTGTGTCATTTTAAAAATCTGAGTAGCAAATGCTCCTGGTAAAATCACAGAAGCCCTGAGCCCTGGGGGACCCCAGACCCCAAGCATAGGCCCCGTACACCCCACCTCCCTGCCAATTCCTCCCTGGCAGCCCGACCTCGTACCTGGGACTCCTCTCACAGGCCGGCAGCCCGCTCGTGGCCCAGCCCCTCCTCTCCCTTCTTTGGGGGCAGCCGGCCAAGTCCCATCTGCTGTTCTGCTGGTGACGCGATTTAGGCTGTGGTCACTCACAAGTGCAGGCAGTATGGTGACCCCAGAGACAAAGAAGGCGTGCCGGAGGGGTTCCAGCCTGACTGTTCTCTGGGCCTCAGTTTCCCTTCTGGATCACCAGGCCATAGCAGCTCCTTCAGCCTCTTGATACTTTCTTTTCCTCCCTCAGCAAAGATAAATCAATCCAAGAGTCGTGGCCAGGGGCCTGCAGCAGGCTGTTTCCAGGCAACACTCAGGGGAGACTGAGGTCTGGCAGGGTGTAGGCAGCGGGCACGTGAGGCCTGGGGTGGCCAGGCTGGGGCAGGAGGGACGCAGGCTTTCTCTGGGCCCTGACTCTGGTTGGGTACATGTTGGGCAGAGGGTCCTGGAGACACAGCCAGGGTGAGGGGCCCCTCAGGAAGCCCCTTGCCCTCGGGCAGCTGCCAGTGGGAGGGGACACCGGAGAGGCTCGGGGCCTTGCCAGCAGCAGGGGCAGCCTATGGGCACAACTGGCAAGGTGCCTGTACCCAGGACGTGCTGCACACCCCCAGCCTGGCTTCTCACCACCTTGTGGCTTTTCTGGCCGGGCCAGGGCCCCTCGGTCTTCACCTCTCACTTCACACTCACCCTCTAGCCCCTGTGCCAACCACCTGCCTCTCTCCCACATCAAGCTTTTCCAGGTCATCTGTGCCCAAGACATGTAGACGTTCTTTTCTAATGCTGAGTTGGCCTCTTCTCTATGGCTGGACATTCCGTATTTCATTTAACTATTCTTCACATAAGGGACATGATTCCACTTTAAGGCTAGGATGAATAATATTTATTAGAATTTTTTTGTTTTGCGGGGTGTTTTTGTGTTGGTGATCAAACTCAGGGCCTTGTGCTTGCTAGGCAAACACTCTTGCTAGGCAAACACTCTAACCACTGAGTTAAATCCCTAGCTAGAATAGGATTTTTTGAGAAAGGGTCTCACCTTTGGTTCAAGACCAAATTGGCCTTGAACTCATGATGATCCTCCTGCCTCAGCCTCCCGAGTACTGGGATTATAGGCCCAGTTTATCAGAATGTTTGTGTGCAAGTTTCTGTATGCTTCTAGCTGGGCATGGTGCCAACATACTTGTAATCATAGGATTTGGGAGGCTGAAGCAGGAGGATTGCTGAGAGTTAGAAGCAGCTTGGGCTACACAGTGAATACAAGAGCAGCCTATATTGCACAGCATGGCCCTATATAATGTGGAAAATCTTTTCATACGCCTATTTGCCATCCGTGAATCTTTGGTGAGGCTCCTGGTAAGGTATTTGGGCCTTTTGTTTGTTTGTTTATTTTTGCAGTACTGGGGATTGAACCCAGGGCGTCACAGATGCTAGGCAAGTGCTCCAGCACTGACCTACATCCCTAGGCTTTTAAAAATGTTTATTTATTTTCTTATAACAGGACTGGGGATTGAACCCAAGATTTCTGCACTGAGCTACATTCCTAGCCCCTTTTGATTTTGAGACAGGGTCTTACTAAGTTGCCCAGGCTGCCCTCAAACTCACAATCCTCTTGCTCCAGCCTCCTGAGTAGCTTGCCCATTTAAAAAAAATTGGGTTGTTTATTTTCTTCTTACTGAGTTTTACTGTCATGGTGATGGTGGCAGTGGCAGCACTGGGGACTGAACCCAGGGCCTTTGCACTGAACTACATCCCCAACTCTCTTTGTTTGTTTATCTTTTTTAAACACTGCCTCATTAAATCCTTAATTTGCCCACTCCGGGTTTGAATTTGGGATCCTCCTGCCTCAGCCTCCCCATGTGCTGGGATTATAGGTGTGTACCACACCACCATGCCTGGTTTGTTGAGTTTTAAAAGTTCTTTTTCTATATTGGACACATTCTTAAATCAGATGTGTCTTTTGCAAATACTTTCTCCTAGTTTGTGGCTTGTCTTCTCATTTTCTTGACATTCTTTAAAAATACTTTTTCCCAGTACTGGGGCTTCCCATTGAGCTACAACCTCAGTCTTTTTATTTTATTTTTTTAAATTTTGGGATAGCTGGGTGTGGTGGCACGTGCCTGTAATCTCAGCACTTGGGAGGCTGAGGCAGGAGGATCATTATGAGTTCAAGGTCAGCCTGGGCTACATAATGAGTTCAAGGCCAGCCTGAACTACATAGCAAGTTAAAAAATAATCACATTGGTTTATTGTGTTAAATCCTCTACTCCCTTACTTAGTTTAGATCTCATGTTTCTATCCACTAGTGTTCCCAAAGAGAATATCTAAGTCTCCAGCTGTTCTTGAAGAAGTGTCTGTTTCTCCCTCTGATGATGTCCATCACAGCCACAAACTCTTTGGTGACACGTCATCAAGCACCTGTGCCAGGTTCTCTGTGAGAAGCAGCCAGCAGGGCGTGCGCAGAGGTGGACGAGGGCTTCCCTGGGGAAACGGCTCCCTGATCTGTGGCGACACAGTCTCAAGACAGGGGACAGCAGGGCAGGGCCCCGGAGCCCGGGAGCTGGTGGTGTGGCTCAGCCTTGGACCAGAGAGCCCAGGGCGAGTCCCCAGCCTGCCGCCTGCCAGGAGTTCAAGACCAGCCTGGTCTAACCATGAGAACCTGGCTCAAAAACCTGAAGAGCAAAAACAAAAAACAAAAATGGAGACACTGAAGGTCCAGGGTGGGCCCAGGCTGAGCTGCCCCCCACCCCTGCGATGCCTGCTCCCCCAGGAGGCCCCCAGGCTGGGGCGTGTGGAGTCACATGCTCACAGCGGCTAGATGCCAGGGCCAGCTGAAGGGCCACGTTGTCCCTGGCGTCTCCCACAGCCCCGGGAACAGGAGGGTGTCACTGTTGAAGTATTTCTGAATGTCTGCCTGCTTAGCAGGAAGAGACCGAGAGGACATGAGTCTCCCTCAGGGATGCTAAGGAAGTACCAAGAGCAGGAATTGAGGGTCAGAGGCCCGGGGACAGGCCTGGAGGAATCCCAGCTTCTGGTCACGGCTGTTCAGCAGTGAACAGAAGAGTCTCACTCATGTCTGAGACTGAGGGAGGGTGCTGGGTGCCAGGCTACCTCAAGGCTCTTGGAGAACAAGACAAATGGGGTCCTACAGAGAGGCAAATTCCTGGCATGGGAGCATGGCAGGTGCAAAGGCTCTGGGGTTGGGTTTGCTCAGTGCGATCATGGTCAACAAGAGGCCAGTGGGGCTGGAGTTGGGTGGAGATCTGACAGGAGAGGTCCAGTCTGAGGCCAAGCAGCCAGAGTCTGACGACCCAGGCCTTATACACTGCAGGAAGCCTCTGTGTTCATTCTGAGGGAAGTAGCAGCGTGTTGGATTTAGAGCTGGCCAAGGTCTGGCTTCTGTTCTAACCTGGTTGCTTTGGTGCCCAGGAGTCAGGGCAGGGGCAGGGCCATGGCAGTAGCCGTGAGGGGGGATGAGGCAGGCTGCCCGGCGGGCACAGAAGGGACCCAGAGAGGACTGGGCTGTGGGGCCGAGATGAGGGGAGGAGCCAGAATGTGGGACCCGAGGCTGAAGCACATTCCCGATGCCATCTGGCCCCCCATTATCAGCCAGTGCCTTGTCCACCTCCTCGGGACCCTGAGCCGGGACCCATCTCCTCCCTAGCACCTGGCAGCCCCCGGTCCACTCTCTGTCTCTATGGACTGGCCACTGGTAGATGTGTTGCACACAGAAACGGAACCACTGGGGACACAAGCTTTCGGGCTGATTTCCTCCACTTGGCACAGTGTTCACTCATGTGGTGGCGGTGTGTGTTCTAGTTCACTCGTTCTTATGCCTGGGCCTTTTCATGCTTTTAAAACATTTTAAAATTTATTTATTAATTTATTTGTTTATTTTGTTGGTACTGGGGATTGGACCCAGGACTTTCACAATGAGCCACATCCCCAGGTCCTTTCTAAAATTTTTTATTTTGAGACAGGGTCTAAGTCGCCAAGTTGCCCAGGCTGGACTCCAGCTTGAGATCCTCCTGTCTCAGCCTCCCACAGTGCTGGGATTACAGGTGTTCAACACCATGCCCAGCCCTTGTCCCTTCACAGTTGAGCAGCTCTGAGACCCCAGCCTGTGGATGTCTGAGTGAGAGCCTTTCCTCCCTGAGCTGTCTCCGGGACGCCTGAGTGAAGGACATGTGCTTCTTGCTGATGGGCAGCCAGGTGTGTGCAGCGTGGGCCGGGAGGGTGAACGCCATGGAGTCTGGCTGCCCTGGGAATCACTTTCCTCGCCTCTAACCTCTGGCTCTCAAGCTTGTTTGCTACTCTTTCCTGTTGCCTTCCCTGCTTTGTTTCCATTTTGGGGAGCTGGGGCAGAGTGGAAGGTGAGAGCCCAGCTTTAGTGTCTCAGCTTCCTGAGCCACGTTCAGGACAGACCAAGACCTCCCTGGCTTCCAGATATGGGGTGCATGGCCGAAGGGTCTCCCATAAGGTCCCTCCTGCCCCCAGCCACCTGGAGCCCCACAAGGAGAAGAGAGGGAGGCAGAGAGGGAAGTGGGGTGTTGGGCCTCGCCCTGCCTGTCAGGGAGCTCAGAGCCTGTGATCCTCCAGACCACGCACTGCCGGCCTGGCCCAGGAGAGACAATGGTCACTGAGACAAGGCTGAGGGTAGACGTGGGCTGGGGACCCGAAAAGGTGGTGGCCAGGAGAGTCCTGCAGGGGCGGCTCTCCCGGAGCACAGGCCGCATGGAGATCTGGGCAAGGACAGGGCCCCAAGGTCCCGGCGGCGCAGGGTGTGACAGGGAGGCCTGTGTGGAAGTTGAGGATGGGGGGGGGGGATGCTCAGAATTTTGCCCACAGTGTGGGGAAGTACAGAGGGTCTGGGCAATGATGTCCTGGTACCCCAGCTGTCCCTACTCCCAGGGTGCCTGGTGCCCACTTCCCCCCATCTCCTGAACCCAGGCCCCTGTGGGTAAGGGCAATGGGAGCTGTTCTCCATGGTCTGTCCATCCCAGGACTGATGTGAGCTGACCTCACAGTGTCCTGCCCCTTGCATGAGGGCCTCTGGTCTCCACGATCCTTCTGTCTGTCTGGAGGGCAGTAGCTAGTTTCATTTTTTTTTTTTTTTTTTTTTTTTTTGAGACAGAGTTTTTGCTATGTAGTTCAAGCTAGACTTGAACTCACTCTGTAGCCCAGGCTGGCCTTGAACTTGGGGTGATCCTCCTGCCTCAGCCTCTGGAATGCTGAGACTACAGGTTTGTACCACCACACCCGGCTTGTTTTGTCTCTTTCTGGCCCGCCTGTGGGGGAGGGGAAGGAAAGTGTCACTCCTGTGAGAAGGGTGGAGCCTCAGGCAGGAAAAGGAACCAGAGGGGCTGCTGGCCTGGGGACAGCAGGGCCCCCTGATAGCCGCCTCCCTCCAGCCCAGGAATAAGAGGGGTGTCACGGGGTCCCTCTTATTCCCGGCTCTGTTTGAGGTCCCAGCTGAGCCCTCACAGCCAGGAGGTTTAATGAGCCCCTGTGGTGTGCTGGGAAGGTGGTGGCCCGAGGGAGCTGACACCCAGGGGCAGAACCATGGCTGTGCCTAGGGCAGGAAGGGCTCCCACCAGAGGAAGGACCAACAGCACAATCCAGGCCTGTGGGCTGCTGGGACCAACACCCCCAGGGCCTCTGCAAGAAGAGGGAAGTTTTGCTGGGTTTAATCCTGGCAGCCTGGGAGGCTGAGGCAGGAAGGCTACAAGTTCCAGCCCATCCTGGGCAATTTAGCAATTTATCAAGACACTGTCCCAAAATAAAAAATAAGAAGGCCTGGGAGTGTAGCTTAGTGTGAAAGTCCTGGGTTTAATCACCAGTGAAGGGAGAAAAACAAAAAAGAAGAGGGGGAAGCCCCAGTGTGGGGGGTGGCCCTGGGGCTGGGGACCGGCCACTCTTCTCCGCCTCAGAGTTGCCCACAGATGCCTTCCGGCCCAGAACTGGGTCATGTCCTCTCACATCCCAGGGGCCCTCGGGAGTCAACCTGGGACCCCCATCTGTCCTCACCCCGTGGACATCTCCTCAGTCCTCCCTGGAGAAAGGCCCCCTTCGGAGGTCCTGTAGACAAAGGGAGGCGAGTGGGCGTGGAGCAGCACAGGCCCAGCCAGTCCCTCCCACATCCCATCCTGATGGCAGAGCTGCACCTCCGTGCCCTGCTCGTAAGGGCTCAGGGCCTGGCTGAAGCAGAGGTGTGGGGCAAGGACGCCACGTGCTCGACCACCCCAGCAGGGTACAGTGCAGCAGTGGGAGCGGCCAGGCTCGGGGGATGCCCATCTCCCCCAGGGCGGTGAGGGACCAGAGCTGCAGATGTGAAAAGCCCACACTGGTGCACCCTTCTGCTGCCTTCTTGCACCTTTGCAACTCATCTCTACTTCTAAAAAAACTGAGATACAATGTACACGCCACACAATTCACTCATTCAAAGTGTACAGCTCAAAGCAGGCCTGGTGGCTTACACCTATAATCCTAGCACTCTGGGAGGCTGAGGCAGGCGGGTCACAAATTTGAAACCGGACTGGGTTTAGTGACTTAGTAACTCAAAAAAAAAAAAAAAACCAGACAAGAAAAAGGATTCAATTCCGCGTTTTTAATGGAATCACAGAGCCGTGCAACCACCACCACAATCCAATCTGTGTCAGAATACTGACCGCATAGCAGCTCAGCAAGAGGTGTGGAGGCTGTGGGTTCGAGCCTGGGCGAGGACCCCGTCAGACCTGAGCCCACCGGGGTGGAGCCGCTCCTGGGATGAGGGCGGATCGTGGCTGCCAAGATGAGTGACTGACACCTGGTAGGGCATCTGCACTCAAGTCTCCGTGTGGACATGTTCGGACCCTCTGGTTTCCGGGCAGCTCCCTGCCCTCCGAGGCCCCGTGAGCAGCTGCCCATTCACTGGACAGTCCCGGGCCTGGTTTCCGGTCTCTCCACCCGGTCACAGCACTGGCTACTTACTGTGTTTCTGGTAGTGGCCCTCGAGGCAGCAGGAAGTCATTGCTCATTGTAGTTATTCTTGTTTAAACTTTTTTTTTCTTTTAGCCAGGCATAGTGGTAGACACTTGTAATCCCAGCACTCTGGGAGACTGAGGCAGGAGGGTTGCAAATTCAAGCCCAGCCTGGGCAGTTCAGTGACTTAAAAAGAGTTTGTTTCAAAATAAGAAATAAAAAAGGGTGAGGGAGGGCTGGGGATTTAGCTCAAAGTGGTAGAGCACTTCCCTGCTAAGTGCAAGGCCCTGAGTTCAATCCCCAGCACCCAGAAAAAAAAAAAAAAAAGGGTTAGGATGTGGCTCAGTGTGAAGATCAGTACTGCCTCCCCTCCCACCATGAGCCCCCCCAAACAAAAAATTCTTCTTTCTTTTTGTTCTTTAATTTTCATTGTAGTTTTTTTTTTTTCTGGTATGGGCAACTACACCTGAATTTTTTTTTTTTTTGGTATTGGAGGACTGAACCCAAGGCTGCTCAACCACTGAGCTACATTCTCAGCCTCCCCACTTCTTTAAAAATTTTGAGACAGCTGCCCAG
>PVJO010012646.1:0-44958 GCA_004026905.1 Hystrix cristata | reverse complement strand
ATTCCAGAAGACCTTTTTAAAACGTAGAACTTCAAAGCCTAAATTATTATTGATATTTAAGGGCAGCTATATTGCTTCAAACTCACTTGGAATCAAATGACATTATACTCCTGATTGATGTGAACCCACTAAAAATGCTTTCAAGCTATTTGAAAGAGTCATTGTTCCTGAGTGTCAGAGGTGCACTGAAGGCAAGTCTAACACCTACCTTTGCCTTACTTTTCTGTAGGGTGAGTATTATATAAAGATGGCAGATGGTGATTTTAACTTTTATAGAAGTCATTACTCCGTATGAAGCACAGGTAGTGCACAGGCTTTGCCTGTTCCTGGAATTTGCTATGGAGGAATATAGAGATTACTTCCAGCCTTCCCTCTAAATATTTAAATCCATGGCTCAGCCTCCTTTTTCATTCTTTCCTTGCTTTCCACTATAAATCAGTTGCCTCCTTCTCAAGTATTTCTATTAGTCATACTTTTTCTTTTTCCTGCCACATAGAAAATATGACAATTAAATAGATGCTTTCATTTTTTGACAACTGTTTTGTTCTGCTTATATATTCCTGATTTTTTTCCAAATACATTCATCTGTCAAATAATTTCCAAAAATGTGACTTAACTTTTTATGTTCATCATGTACATTTCAAATTTTGGTGCAACAAAATATAGTTACAACTAAAAATAAATTAAATGCCCGGTGTTTATGCTTTAGTTTCCAGTGGCTTTGTGCATTATTAAACTGATAGTCCATTGTCCAGTTTAGACCGTAGGGAGTCCAATAAAGATTCAGAGTGAAAAAGCGTCACCCTGCCGGGTCCTCCTCCTCTGTCTACACATACTGGAACTGTGTGAGCTGAGCCTCTCCTGTTCTATAACCATACACTTCCCCAGGTGATTCTCATCCAGATCTGTGGTTTTAAATACCATAATACAACTTAAGGACTCTCAAATATGTCACAGGCATTGACCTCTCCTTAGTATTAAAGTCTAACATCAAGTGGCTTCTTTGATGTCGTCAGTCAGATGTCACACACCAAACACTGTTAAAATAGAAACTCTTTGTATTATTAGTAAGTCTTTCTTTCTCTATTCCTCCCTCTTGTCTTCCTCATCCGGACAGTGTACTCAAACCCCATCTTCTCTGGTTCCTCTCTTTACCTCTCAAATCTAATCCAGCAAGAATTCTGAATCTGATTATTTCTACCATTTTTACTACTATCCCAGATTGCGTTATCATCATCCTCTTATTTTCTCCAGTTCCTTTCCAATGCAGCAAAGGTAAAATCATTTACAAATATAAATTAGGTCATAGGATACACTTGTTTATAGCCATGTAACAGCACTCTACTGGACTTAAAAGTCCAACTTCTTCTCCTGATGTTCAGAGGTCTTGATGCTCAGCCTGGCCTCTCCGTCTCCACGGCACAGCACTCTGCCCCCTCCTGGTGGGCCCTGCCTACGAGGCTCTTCTGGCCTTTCAATGGCCCGTTCTCATTCCCAATTTAGCATCTAATTGATGAAGTCTGCAAATTTCTGACAATATTATTAGTATCGATGAAAATTTATTTGAAATTATCTCCAAACCAAAAATTTAAACATGAACTGAAGCAATTATTCAGAACACAGAGTTTATCATTTATTTAGCTACCTATGGAGAGTCACCATAATGCAGTAATAAACTTACTAACTTACTGATTTTAAACTTTTTAACTTATGTCTTTTTAGCTTATTACCAATCTCATTTTACTCAGCACAGATAAACATGTCAGACATTTGATGCGGGAAATCAACTCCTTGAGTAAATAACAACGAAATGTGACCTATTCAGTGGCTATACCAAGTCAATATTCTGAAAGTCTTGTCTCAAAACTTGACTCCAGTCAGAAGTCCAAACATGTTCAATTATCCTTAGAAAATTAACTTAAACCTTCAAAGTCTATCTTACATAATATGTAAGCTCTGTATTTATGAGCAAGTATATTACTCTATCTATCTGTTTGCCAAAAAATACACTTAAAGATAATTTAAACACATGCAAGATTTGTTCCCTTCAGAGGGTCAACCACCCCTCTGTGCTGCATTACAGTATCTATGCTTTCTGTTTACTAATTTTAGGTTCTCCCTATGAGCAATCTCACCAATTGTTTAGGACTTGGCCGAGGCATCACTTTCCCCCCAAAGCCTGAGATTAAGCAAGGTGATGTTTCTGTGGGTTCCATCAGCATCTTGTACTTGACTGTAGATGGCACTTAAAATATGCACATAGCCGGGCATTGTGGTGCACACCTGTAATCCCAGCACTTGGGAGGCAGAGGCAGGAGGATTGCTGCAAGTTCAAGGCCAGCCTGAGCAACATAGTGAGCTCAAGGCCAGCCTGAACTACATAGTGAGACCTTGTTTCAAAAAAAAAAAAAAAAAACAACTTATTGCCTGACTTAATACCAGGCAGGAATCATATGTTCTTTACAAGGTTCTCCCTAGAGTCGAACACTTAGTAAGTGCTCAATACATACATGTTACATGAAGTAATGAGTAAATTATCCAAAATTCATAGAACACATTTAAAATTTGAAAAGAGAAACATACATTTTTTTTTTCTTACTGGAGATTGAACCTACGGCCTCTGAACTGAGCTAACATCCCCTAGTGCTTTTATTTTTACTTTTGTAATTTTTGAGACAGGGTCTTACTAAGTCATTAAGTTGCCCAGGCTGGGTTCAAATGTAGGATCTTCCTGCTGCAGCCTCGAATTACAGGCATGCACCACCACACCCAGTTGATTGAGTTTTTTTGTTTGTTTGTTTGTTTTTTTCCCCTCCCCAGTGCTAGGGATCAAAGCTAGGGGCTTACACATGCTAGATACTGCGCAAGAGCTTTGCCTTTGAGCTAGCTACATCCTCAGCCCAGTAAATTTCTAAACTATCTAAAAAAACAAAACAAAACCAAAAAACTCTATTACCTCTAAAAAGTTTCTTAACTCTGTCAATGTCATTTATAAGTTGTTTTGATTCTTTCTTAACTTTAAGGTAAGAAATTCTTCTGTAAACAAAAATCTACCCAAATTCTTTTGAAGAATCAATGCACATTTAATGTTCTGTAGTAGTAGAAAACAAATGATTTGTATTCAAATTCATAATAATAGTAATAATAAAAAGCACTAAATCCACTGGTTATACTTACCATTTGAAAAACTTTATTTGAGATATTTTATCTCATATGATTCTCATATTGATACTATAAATTCAGACTTCTCAGTAAGATGCCAAGGTAGGAATGAGTATGGACCATTAAAAGGCCGGAAGAGCCAACAGGTACAGGTCCAACAGGCAAACAGGTGGAGTGACACATTCTAAACTAAGACACTGAGAAACAGGCATGATGCTAACAATGCCCAATGGCCACATGCCTTTTCAGTGCCACACCGGGTACAAATAACATTTCATTATTTGTAATACTATTAAAGTAATTCTCTTTGCCTAACAAGAGAAATCTAAGTTTTAATCTGCTTTTTTACGCAGTCCACTTGGAGAATTCATTTTCTATTCTTTTATCATTTTAATATCCTCCATACTTTTTAATAGATATAAGGCTACCAAACACACTATATATATAAATGGTACAGAGTTCTAAAACACTATACCCAGGTTAACACATCCTTCAATGTTGTTTTCTTCTTCAAATTATTAGTCTTACATGAACAATAAAAAAGCTTTTGGTGAGCTCCTGGATAGCTTCAAGATGCCAAACAGTTGCCAGAAAAACCAACCATGGAACTAGAGGGTTAAAACCTGACCTCTGGGAAGGGGAGAGAGGCAAAAGATGGAGTTGGTCACCGATGACCTAGAATGTACTCAATCATTCCATCATAATGGAGCTTCCACAAAATCTCAAAAGCAAAGTATTCAGCACTGAAAACTAAGTGTCCAGAGGGTGGCACATTCAGAAGGACCACAGAAGTTCGCACCCCAGCTGGCCGCACACATCTCTCTCATCTGGCTTTTCATCTGTATCCTTTGTAATGTTCTTTTATAATAAACGGGTAAACATCAGTGTTTTCTTGAGTTCTGAGAGCCAATCTAGCACAAGAAAAGACTTGGGGGGGGGGCTCAATTTATGACCTGTCCTACTACTGGTAACAAGCATCTGAAGTTAGGAGCAGTTTTGTGAGACTGAGCCCTCAACCAGTGGGATCTAAGGCCATGTCCAGTTGCACAGGACAAAAACTGAACTAAATAATAGGACATTCAGTGGTGGAACAATTGCCAAGTATGTGGAACAGGCCTCCACACATCTGGTTGTGTTATGCTGAATAGTGTGCAAAAAAGTTCTGGAACCCTGACTTTCATCGTAGGTCTTTTGTAAATTGATGTCTTCACCTGAAAGACTCATGAAACAGTCTTTAATAACCAGAATAGTAGGTGCAAACTGCAGCTTGGTAGGACTCACAGTTGCAGTACCTAGTGTAAATACGCTCAGCTCCTCTCTATCCCTGTATCCCCACCCACCAAGCTGATTATCTTATCCCAATACTGAACCTTGAATCACAATGAAATTCCAGTCAAGCCATTTCTGCTGGAGCCTTGTAATATTACAACCTTGAAAACGTAAATCTAACAAGACAAGAATTATTATTTATAGCATCAGAACTCCTAGATTAATTGCTTGAGTGCTTATTGCTTATTTTAAAAATATTCTGGCTACAAATCAAGCATCATTTTCCTCAGCTACCTTCTAATGGAGTACTTCAGCAATACAAAATATGTAGAAATTCTACAATAAGTCACCATGTGCTATACCAAGCTAAAAAATAAATCAGTGTGTTTACATAGTTGTAGCCACCTAGGTGCCCAGCCCTGCTTTCACACAGCTGTTTTCCTATAGTAGTAGTAATAGCCATTTGCTGAATGTAGTACTTATCATTAGCATGCACTTATTCAGAATTTTGCTATGTATTATGAAATTATATATAATATATATAATAATATCATATATTGCTATATATTATATACAATTAAAGTCGCTTACATTGAATTATTTGGTATATTTTAACATGCAACAAATAGTACCATACCAGATAAGTCCACCTACAATTTGACTTACTCTTTTCAATATTACATTACTAGAGTTGATTATTCCTAATACATGCACTAATAGTTTCACTGTGTCCAGGATAACGTTGCTTGTACAACTAAAATTTAATTATCAGTTCTTTTACTGATGAACATTCAGAGATGTTTGGTTGATTGCTTGGTTTGTGCTTCAAATGCAATTCACTTTTTTACAGAAACTTTAGGTTCAGAACAAAATTGAGCAGAAGGTACAAAAGTTCCCATATAGTCCCTGGCTTACCACACGTAGCCTCAATATCAACAGCCCCCCAGCACAACACATTGGCTACCACTAATGAATCTAAAATGAGACATTATTCCTCCAAATTCACAATTCACATTAGAGTTTACTCTTTCTGTTCCATGTTCTCTGAGTTTTGACAATTTTACAATGCTGCGTATCCACCATGATGGTGTCACACAGAACACTTTCACTATCCTAAAAGCCTTCTGTGCTGCACCTCCCTCATCCCTCCCACCCACTAGCCCTGGACAGCTTCTGGTCCCTTTACTGTCCTCACAGTTTCACCTTTTCCAGGATGTCATATATTCGGGATCATACACAGTGGTGGCGAACCTACGGCACACATACTGCAGCTGACTGTTATCTCTGAAAGCTCTAAAAGATTCACCATTGCTGATACAGTATTTTACAGACAGGTGTCTCTCACTTAGGAATACACACTTACGGTGGTGTCTCCATGTCTCTTCATGAATTAATAGTTCATTTCTTTTTAGCACTGAATAATACTCTACTGTCTGGATGTACCACAGATTATCTGTTCGCCTGCTAGAAAACATGCTGACACTTTCCAGGTTTTCAAAACTATGAATAAAGCTGTTATGAACATCCACATGCAGGTTTTTGCAGTGTCCTAAGCTTTCAGCTCATTTGCCCAAAGAGTGCGAGAACTGATGATATGGCGAGAGAAGGGTTAGTGATGTAAGAAGCTGCCCTGCTGTTCTGCCAAGTGTCTGACCCGTCTGCACATCCTCAGCAATGAGTAAGACGACCAGCTGTTCGACAGCATCACCAGGATTTGGTGTCTCAGTGTCTTGGACTTTTGCCCTTCTAAGAGCCTTGTTACTACAAAAAGTAACACTGACATGAAAATGTATGTACACGTTTCTACAAGCACATGTTAAAGAGTTGGTCTAGGCCAGACATACTTCTTACAATGAATTTGCAGTCCTAGTTATGACCATCCTAAACATTATCAAGTATAATCATCTGACTCTCCAAAGATAGTGAGTCATTTTATACCCCTAACAAAAATATATACAAATTTTCACTGGGCTATGTCTTCGCCACCACCATACACTGCGAAGATTATCAACTTTTGCCAATTTCATGCACAGGAATTTATAATGTAGCTTTAATTTGCAAATCTCCTATTATGAGTAATCCTGAAAATCCTTTAAAAATATTTGGAAAATATTTTTAGAAAATCATCTAAGCTTCCACTTCTGCAAACTTCTTCAAATATTTTGAATATTTTTCTAACTGAATATTCTTTCTCACTTATGAATTCATAGTGAGATCTTTCTATACTCTGAATAATAAAAACATCTCCCCATCTGAGGCTTTTTAAAATTTCTTCTTGTTCATTTGATGGGGGGGGGTAATGTTTTATTTGTGTCACGGTATTTGTTGTTAACCATAAGCCTTTCATTTCAATGTTGTCATATACAACCTTATTTTGCTTTGTTGTTTGTGCTTCTTGAACCTTTTAAAAATAAGGGGTTTTTTTTGAGGTACAATTTATATGCAATAAAACTTACAAGTATGAAATTTGATGAGTTTTCTCCAACCACCTACCACCACCACAATCAGAAAATGGAACATTTCCACCTATTTTACAGAACAAAAACATCTGCATGTTTCTACAGTGAATTCCCACCTACTTCCCTCAACCACTCATTTATTTTGTGTCATTGCAGCTTTGCATTTCCACAGTTTCATATACACAAGATCATCCAGTATATGGGTTTTAGTATGCTGCTTCTATCACTTAATGATTTTGAGTTGCACAAATTAATAGTTGCATTCTTTTTTAACCCCGTAGTACATTTTTAGCAGCTGATGGAAATTTTGGTTTCTTGCAAATTTGGGCTATTGTAAGTACAAGACACTGGATAGAAGCCTGGGTAAATAATTCTTGGATAAATAACCAAGAGTAGACTACTATGTTTTATGATAAGTTTAATTTTATAAAGAACTTCCTTTTCCAAAGTGACCATATCTCTTCCCAGTGAAATATAATTTTAAGTTCTTTATTACTTTTTGTAAAACAATGTATGCACTTAAAATATTTTTATGCAAAGGTGTTAGAAGCTATGCTGGCAAAAAGTCTTAGCATTTCATTCTATGTAAACTTTGCCAAATATTATTTGTGTATTTTAAAGATTTTTTCTGTAAAGTCTCTGAATATATTGTGTATAAGCAGACTGACAATTTACTATTTACATGAAGTAATAAATATTTCTGCAAATGCACTACACCAAGGCCATTAAAAATCTATATAAGGATTAAACATTATTATATTCACAAATGTGAATATTTACTCTAGCAACAGTAAAGATATTAGATTAATTCCTTGAAGCAGGAAGATAATGTCTATACACTCTCTGGAGAGGACAACAGGATATTTAGAAAGCCAAACAAAGTGGTAAACTGTCAAAATAGATACATCAATGCTAAGATATCAATTTACGAAGGAAGCAGATAAATCGGACAAGCATTCACTGAGGATCTACTTCCTTCAAAAAAGCGTTAGTACCTGAGATGCAAGATGGATAAGGGACTGTCTCTGACTGCAAATGCTTTTGTAACTGGAGCAAGGCAAAAGTAAAGAAAAAGGAAGGATGATTTGGCAGCAAGTGGCACTGTAGAAAGAATTCATTTTGCTTGACAGACACAGAAAAGGTGATGGAGGGAGAAAGAGACAAAGAGACAAAGAAACAGTGAACAAGCAAAGTCAGTGAGGGGGAAATAAGAAAGCCAGAGAGGAGGAAGGAAGGGAAGAAAGGAGTGAGCTGCTACCTTCTTAGAGAGAAAGGACATGCATTAGAAATGCAGGAAGGCTTTGGCATATTTGGAAGCTTTCAAAAAAAATGAGCAGGCTTTCTTCAGGTGAAGAGTGCGCAAGGGATCTACAGGAACAGAGAGAACAGAGCATATTCAAAAGCTGTCAGCTCCCTCTAACCTTTCAGGCCTTGATGTGTCAGTTATACGGCGGTTGAAGCCCCACCTCACCCCTTAATAGAATACTCTGGAGTGTCCAGTCACACTTAAATGCTCCTGCTCTATGCCTTTGTTCTCATCCTCTTATGAGTGCTGCTGTCTTCTTTCCATTCCACACTCTATTCACCTACATTCATTTTTACCTATTGATTCACTCTTTCAAATTTCAAAAATACTTATTAACTTATTAATTACTATCTGTCAGGGATATCCATGCAAAAATCATGCCTCCATCGTCATAAAGTTCTACTATTATCTCCAGTCCAAAGTATTCCCTTTTCTAACTTTAGGACAGGGCAAGAACATTTAACCTAAGGGCAGAAAATTTTTCTTCTATCATATCCTTGATTACTGCTTCTGTTACATTTGTTCTAGCATTTGCTGTCAGGATTTAATACTTAATATATGTTAGATTGGGGATTAACACACTAAAGCCCTGGGTCAAATCTGTCCCCCTGTCTCTTTAAATAGACTACGAGCTAAGAATGAATTCTACATGTTTTCACTAGTGGAAAAAGAGTAATTCAGGACATATGCAAATTTCAGTGCCCAACAACAAGATTTGTGGGGAACGGAGCCGTGCTCATCTGCTTACATGTTTTCCATGGGTACTTTCACACTGCAATGTCAGAGGTGAGCAAAACACATAAAACCCACAAAACTTAAAATATTTGCTCCCTGGCCCTTCACAGAAAATACATGCCAAACCTGTGTTAGAGCTTCATTTGCAGCCATGTGTTTCATTTCAGTGATGGGTAAATCACACTCTCAGATCTAGAAAGGAAGATGGTACTCTAGACCCCCCCGAGTAGTCTACAGTTGTTCATAGGCATTGTCCTAATTCAGCTTAGACCCTCAAACTGGCAGCTTCTCCTTTAGGTATTTTTTGGCTCAGTTCTCTATCATTGCAATAGATATACCATAATAAACATCATAAGTCCCAGCCTGAGCTTGTTCTAGGGCTGTTCCTGTCAAGGTAGGCCCTTAGTACATTATACATGAGCACTAAAGCTTCCAGCCCATCCTCACCCATCACTGGCTTCCTGCCTACCACTGTGCGCAACACAAGGGATCAACACATTAGATAGGGTGCAAAAGAGACTAGAAGAATGCTGTTCGCTGTGCTTGTCAGAACTGGCTCTGGGTTTGCACAGACAGGTTAGGGGAGGGTACAGTGTCTGCCAACCTCTTCTCAGTGCTGGAGGTAACTTCAAATGTGCAAGACATGAGAGCCAGCTGGGTTCTTCCCCTCACCTATCTTATGCTTAGTAACAATCATCAACAAATTATAAGTTAGATTGGTTTTCAGTCTTAGATGTTCTGCAAATTTTTATTTAATTTCATTTTCCACATCACAGAAGAAACACAAAAGGAAATCAGAGGTTTGTTTTTATTTTTACTTTTTTACCACAATGAGGAGTCTTTCAAATCTTTAAAAGATCCTCAGGACAAATGTGTAGCTCTAAAGGCAATATTCTGATGTTATATTACTCAAGCATCCTGTAAAATGCGTCCTACTTTGGGAATTTCCATGATATCATCTTCACCTTTAGTGGTTAGTAGCATCAGTGCATGTTTGTTGTCCTTGGAAGAATTATTTCCACATACAGTAACTTATAAATTACCATTTAACAAACAGTTCCATTCTGAGCCAATGTAATACTCTGTCAAAAAATGGTTAGACATTGTCTCCTAATTTTTCTGTTGTACCAGAATAAGGTCTATGTAATTACTTATTCTTTACAGACTAGATATTCGCACGTCACTGAAATATTTTCTTTCTGCCACACCTACTACCTACTTTCTTTTCCACTTAAATACTGGCAAATAAACAGTAAATTATATAACTAAAACACAAAGACATTCAAAAACAAATATGGTTATTGATCATTTATCTTCTCTCCCAACCACACTGTTCTTTTGCTTTCCTTCTACACAAATAAAATTTGGAGAACACCAAAATAAATAAATAAAAAAATGTTAATATTTATTTCCCCATAATTATGTTTTATTATTCCAATTAAATTTTAGGGCAGCATGTTGAAAAAATAAGTATGTGATATTTAGGATGCTTTGTGAACCTCATAGTGAATCTTTCTTACATCATCTAGCATTTATCTTATACTGACATTTTTATTATTCAAAAATTCTCACTTGAATAAGAAGAGCTGCTCATCTAGAAGAGCACAACTATTATGCATCATTAATATCCTAATGTATTATTTATGATGGTGAATGATATCCTGAAATGAGGAGTCATTGAAGATAAAACGCTGCTCTATCATATCCCATTATGGGAAGAAATACTTTTAATTAAAGTGAGTCCATAGAAATTGGAAGAAAAGAGGAATTCTTGATATTGCTGTATCTACAGGGCCAACCTGCATCCTGATAAAAATCAACAATGCAGGCTGGGGATTTAGCTCAGTGATTAGAGTGCTTGCCTCGCAAGCACAAGGCCCTGAGTTCGATCTCCAGCACCCAAAAAAAAAAAAAAAAATCAACAATGTTCATTATACATACGGTGGGTATGGACCAGTCCTGGAAATGTAGAATCACTGAAGTTTTCAGGTGAAACAAAACTTTAAAGATAGTTAATACTGGTTCCATCCTGAGTCCACAAAAATAAACATCAGAAAACTATACTTGTTACTATAAGACCATTAAATAAGAATGACATTTTTTTAAGAAAGTCACTTTTTTTGATGATAATACTGCATGATTATTGATCCAACTGTCACATATGTATAAAACAGTATATTCCAAGCTGTGCTCCTATGGAACCCAGCGTTTCATGAGACTTGTAGCTGTGGTCTGAAGTTAAAATATTTCCCAGTTTGGCAATTTTTCACTCAATTTTAAATTTATATAATAATCATTTATAAGGCCTTAAAAATCATTGCTGTTCTATACATTAATGTAGTCGAATTTGATTTAATTTAGTACAAAATTAGGTTTTTCATTAAAGTGTTTACTGTCATGAGTTTTAGATCCCGCAAACAAGGTGAGGCACAACAGCATGGTGCATTTTATGAAATAATCAGTATTAACCATTGCTTATTATTACAAAGTGTAATAAACTTAAAAACATGAACTTAAAAACAAAATAAACTAGGCCCTAGTGAAAGAGCCAAACCCAATAATATAGAAATCCTTCACAGAACTGCACAGACAGTTCTATTTCTTGCAGGCTTCTTTGATCACTGTTTAAACAAACACCCCTACTGCTTAAAGATGGAGCTCAAAGTAGAATGGTCTATTTGAAATGATTAAAATTATTCTGCTCTACCTATGAAAAAACACAGAACATTTGTTTGCAACTTGTGCATAGGTTAAATGTTCCTGATTATAACTATTAAACATCAGTATTAAGTTGTTTCTTAATGTAACTCAAGTTAAACTCTAGAATAACCCAAATATTGCCAAAGGAACATTAGGTTAGTTGGTAATTATTCTATTTAATCAAGTAGTTCACAGATCCTAAAGTGATTGTAATGGAAAAGGAGAGAGGAAGAGCAATATTGTAATATATCTGGAGAGGGGCCACTATTAGAAGCTGCCGTAGCCAGGCATGTGATTTTCCACTACAATGGCGGGTTACCAGCAAAGCAAACCATTCTGGGCTATGTTCTTTTAAATTTGTATTTTCCACATGAGAATCCAATTAGTTCAGGATGTGGGTGCTTACTTTTAGAAAAGTGGACCCAACAGTAAAATTGGGTTGCAAAATATAACACTGGCCCTCACAGGTACAAATTGTATTCCATTATTTACATTCTGAATGAAATATTCATGGTTGTATAATATCATACTCCCTCCCAGAATAAATAAAATTTTAAAGTGCATTAATTAAAATAATATACACACAGTAATATTATATTTTGTATTTCAAGAGCAAAGATTCCTGGGACTCAAAACATATACTTTTCCATATAATTAACAAGTATTTTCACATAAAACTTGAGTTTTAAAGACATCCCACAAAGAAAACCAAATTAGCACTTCAAATCTGCAATCTCTATAAACCTATTCATGCAATACATAAGGGATGTTTACTGATTAGTACATCCACCAGTAATTTAAACATAATCTATCAATACTGCTATCAAAAATAGCAAATAAATGAGTAGTATTAAACATTGATGATTAGATATTAGCAAATGATTGGCCTAAAACTCTTATTGTCCCTTTTCTAACCTAATAAAAATGACCTCGTGTGCGCCAATTATCATTCCACATATGTCTATATTCCAAAATACCTGTGTTTTCTTTCTATATATAAAACTTCTTGATACATTGGTTTGTAACCTGCTACTTTATGGATTTCACCCACAAATTATTTGCATAACTTTTTGCTTGTTTTTGATACTGTTAGATATGTAATAAATCTTCTCCAACTGGAAATATTTCTACCTATTTCTATCCAGTCTTCAGTCTTTATTGCCCTGGTTCACACTTCCAAGAAAATAGACACATATGGACATCTTTCACCCTGGACATCTTTCACTTAGATCTGACTTTACCACTACTGTTTCTCTTTAAGTAAGGTGACCACCTTTGAATCAAGTATTTCCTTGCACCTACATCTACCCTTGTAAAATAATATTAAGCAGATATTATTAATCCCTATTCTATTATTTTAATAACTATCAATAGGATTCAAATTTTTGTCCAATGTCTTTTATAAGAAAAAGTTCAAAGAATTTTTCTCCTTATCACTGTTAATATCAAGAATAATATTAACAGACTCACAGTACTGAGTCATTCTTGAGTCCCCCGAGGAAACTCGATTATGATACAGATCTTAATGCAACATTGGTTTCTTTTTTACAAATATTTAGCTCAGATTTCTGTATCAAAGTAGAAGTGATCTACAAATTCCCTTTGCAAAATAATGTTTTTATGATTTTGAAATCCATGCTATGCTTAATTCATAAAAGAAATTTGAGAGATTTTCTTCTTTTGCTGTGCTTTGGAATAATTTATGAAGCCCGAGTAAATAGGCCTCTATAATCTTGATGTCTTGTCAAGGAACACTTTTACTATTTTTTTTAAATTGGTCTGTTCATACTTTCTGTAGAAAATTTAATTTTTCTAGAAAATGATTCATTTTGTGAAGGTTTTAAAATTGATTTGCATATAATTAGGCAAATGGTCCCTTATGATTTAATTTCCTCTAATCTTCATCATTTTACCCTTTTAGCCCATATGCAACTTCTTAATATTGGAATATTTGTGCTTTCTTCCTTTTTGATTAGATTAATTAGTCATTTGTTGGCTGATTTTTTTTAACCAAGATATATCTTTCAAAAGACCAATTTCAAAATTAACTCACCAACATCTTTGTTAATTCCATACTATTGCTTTGTTTTTAAAGAGACTACATATAATTTAATTTTATTTAAAATGGGATTCTTTCATTTAAAACATTTTATACCTATGTTGTATGTGCTTCACACATGGAGGCATGTGGGGGTGTGTGTGTGTATATATATGTGATATATATATGCCCGTGTATATATGCATATGTTTTATAAAACAAAGTGAACCATATATATGTGTGTGTGTGTGTGTGTGTGTGTATACACTTATGTATATATATGTATGTGTACATGTGTATACACACAAATATGTACACCCCTAGATAAAAGAGAGATCTTCGGGGAGTTTTGACTATGTTAATACTAGTATACTAATACTTTTAAATAACTGCCTAAGTCCCCCTTTTGATGGTTCTAAGAGCAATACTAAAGACAGATAGTAACTGCCTACTTTACTCTACCTTTCCTAACTAAAGTTACATATTTACTTTAGACAACACTTATAAGGCAACCAGAAAGCTGAATATAACTGCTGTAACTCTCCTCCTCCCCTCCACTTTCTGGTAGGGCACCGCCGCCATGTTGTGCGGCCCCACAGGGCAGCTTCTCCCCTAAGGCCACGCTGGGCCTCGGGGCCTCCTAAACCTGTGCAGGATGCTCCCAGTTCCTCATGCCCACGTCTCCCCTGGAGTCTGGTTTTCAGAAGCTCACTCTTCACCAAGTTCCTGAGGAAAGGACTGCAGAAACAGTATCTCTGCATTACCCATGTTCATAGCAGTTTATGATCTTTGTAATGAAAAAGTCATTTTGGCCTTGATCCTTGACTTGTATTTTAGAACCTCGAAGACAGAAAATCCATCACTCCATTCTTTTGGCAGAAAGCAACTGCTAGGAAAAGGCCTGATGACGACTAGACTTTCTCTTAAAAGTGACTGTTTTTGCTTCAATTCAAAAGGACTTTTTTTCTTTTAAACTCCTAAGCCCTTTTCAAGAATATCCATTTTGGCTAAGAGATTCATTTTCCTGGGCACACTATGCCCTCTCACATATGTACTTTCAGGCAAGTGTTCTTCAGGTAAAAATGTGTCTTCCTCTGCTTTGGTTTTCTACCTGGATCTTCTGCAATAAACACCTTGCATTTTCTTCCCACCACCTATCCCTAACATTTGCTCTTACTTTTTTCATCTCTGCTTTACAGCTTTTGGATTTCTGAAAGTTTTCCCTTTCTCATCTTCTATCTCTCTGAAGACATTACCGGTGGGTGTATCTCTCTGGCATTCCTGTCTCCATTTCTAAAATTAACTTTTCTTTCATTTACAATCTGTTCCTGTTATCCTTTAGTTCTTTTTTCAAATCTCTCTTCTCTACTTATCTTACTTCCAAGTTTATAATTTATGCTCCTTCACAGTGTCTCTGATTTTAGCTCATTTTGAAACAGTAAGTAACAGCTGTAAATTTGTTTATCTGGTAAACTTATTTACCTATAGCCATTATTCTGTTCCTACTCTCTTTTACACCTAAAAATAAATATAAACATATATGTAAATTATTTGTAAAAACAAATGTAAATAATTCTGTAAATACATATACACTAGACTACTTATAGATAAATTTTACAAGAGTATATATGTATTACCAAATTATAATGTCTATAGGCAATAAAGGCACGCCAAATAGGTAAAAACTGAGCTGCTTTCCTTTGTTTGAGTGCTGATAGCTTTATCTGCTCTGTGGTTGTGTTTGAAACACGGCCTCTTATTTTATGAGCTGTACTGGTTCTACTCTCTTCCCTATTTGCCCGACCCTTCTGTATCCTTGACCCTCATATGCCTACTCAAGCTAGGTTGCATTCCCAATAATTTCTGCTCAGAGCAGAGATTTGTCCTGAAGGGAACTTTACTCAATTCCTTACAAAGGTCCCAGGGCCAAACTTGCTCAAGAAACATCCCATATGTCCATGTTGTTTTGCCCCTCCCAGGTGTAGCTGCTGCTTTCCTGTTTATCCCCCAGGTTACTGGGTTTTGGAGACAACAGAAATTATTTTACCTTCCCTCCTCTTCTTCTGATATGCTTACTGATATTGTTTGTGGGGATACGCCACCACCTCTTTGCTTTACGTATTACCATATACAGGTTGTAGGCTTGGTGCTGCGCCATCTACACAGTTCTGTCTGCTTTCATGAGGAGATTCTAAAAGGTGAAAAACTATGCCTCCACAATTACTCCTCATTTCTCATTTCTCCCTTACTTCTCATTTCTCCCTTAATTTTTAACAATAACAAACTGAGGCTGTCTCAAAATCACTAATTTCTAAAAATAAAGCCCAACTTGCCAATTCTAAAATGGAGTCAAAGATGAAAAGTCCTTCACAGAAGCAAGACACAGAAAATATCTACAATTATGAATCAGGAATGATCTAAACATGTCATCAGATTTAAATTTTTTATATTATCTGTGAGAAAATCTATACTGACACATTGAGCCATTCTCTTGCAGGCAAAGATCAGCCTGAACAAACATCCTAGAATCATGAAACGTATTCTTCTAAAATGTAAATCCTACCTTTGATTAAATGATTCTGTAGCTTAAGATATTTCTGGGACTGATTCCAGGAACACATGTATTATTACAGTGTCCAACTACTTACTGCCAACAATCATTCTGTTCTCCCTACTTTTATCATAAATGCAAGAGAAACCAATTTGGAGTGTGGAGGATATGTCCTGTACTTTACCAGTGAAATACATTGGTCTCCAGGTTTACATAATGCAAACATGAATTAAGATCTAGAGTTGCAACTCTGTTACCAAAGAAAATTGGAAATCTATCTTAGAAAGTTTGAATTAGACCAAGACTATTGGTTCTCTTTCCAGTTTAATAATCCACTAAATTTTACAGGTGAAAGGCACTGTACTTGGCACTAAAAGATAAGAAGAGAACTGAGATGTGTCTAGTCCTCAGGTGTCCAGGAGCTGGAGTGGACCTTACAGGGACATCTGCACGTATTCAGGAAGAGACGCTGGTGCAATATCAGCCAGAATTAGGCCCAAATGGTCAAATTGTAAGCAAAGTACTTAAGCACAGAGAGAATCATGGTAGTAAGAAGAAAGCAACTCATAAAGAAGACAGTCTGAGACAACTGTGAAGGACAAGCGGGATTTCACCAGACACACCATTCTGAGAGAACAAAGGCAGTGAGAGACACAAGATAACCCGACTAGGTGGGGATCATCTATAATCCAAATGGTGAGGAGAAAGAAAAAAAAGTACTCAAGTTGTACGATCTTAAAAAAGAGCTCAGAATCGCCTAATGGACTTTAATTTTCTTCCTAATTCTACGCTTTATAATAATTTATCTCATTCCAAATGTAGATTTTCAGATAAATCAGTGAAGTCTATCTACAAGCATGAAAATAAAAAGTTAAAATTGTCAGTTTACAACATAATCAGTAGTAGCTACATAGTCAAGCATCCCTGCCAGGAACTAAACAGGTAAAATGGATGCCTAGTCGTGCTTCAATGCTTAATGCTTAATATAACTCATCTACCATAGAATCGGGGATACTGATTTTTAGTATTGGAAATCAATCTTTTTATCAAAGACTGACAGAAGAGAACAGCTAGTACAGTGTTAAATACAATATGAAAAGTCAAAAACTAGTTTAACTAATAAGGTTGTCCTGGTTCTAGCCACCACAAAAATATCGGAAACCACAGAGAAAATACTAAATATTAAATTGATTAATATTTTTAACAAAAATACTTTTCACAACCAAATTCGTCACAGTAAGTTGTACAAAGAGAATAGTCTATAAAATTATCAAATTAAATCTAACAGCTATAAAATGCAAAATGTTTTTCTATAAGCTATAATATTCATGTTATTTTGCATAAATTACTAAAATACACACATACACACACACACATACACACACACACAAACTGATTTCACAGAACAGCCAAAGAGGTTCTGTACTATAAAGAATAAATCAAGAATTTGATGTTAAAGACCTAGGTCTCCATATGAAAAGCCATTGCTAGCATTATTTGCTTGAAGTCATATTGAATATTACAAGTATAATACTTCATCTCTATTAGTTTTTCATTTCCTCATGTGTACAATGAATATAATAATAAATGCTCGTTCCTTTATTGTGACAAATGAGACTGTGAATGTTAAATACTCTGTAAATCAAAAAGTTCCATACAATAGACCATGAAATTCACTGTTTTCCCGCTGCTTCCTTACCCCCTCCAGAGACATCTCCATTTCTTCTCTTTTCTTTACTTTTGCATAATCTGACTAACCAGCAAATCCAGTATATCCTCACACTGCATTCCAAATATAGCCACATCACACCAAGCCATTTCTTGCAGTTGGAGGCAGAGTCGGCTCCCATCCATTCTTCAGCAAGCACCTTCCAGCTACTCTTTCTGCTTCCATTTTGCTTAAGTCTTAAATTCACAAAAGAGTCAAAAGGATTTCTAAAAAACCTAAACCAAATGGTGCCACATTCCCATTCCAATGCTCCCGCTCCCTATAGCCTTCCTTCACACTAGAAAGAAACCTCAACTCCTAACCACAGCCCAGAAGGGCATTTGAAACCTGAGCCAAGGAGACCATGTCTCTCACCACTGGCCACTTAACTCATGGTGCTACTTAAACACTCTGTATGGGCACTTCTACATTGCACTTCCCAGCTCCTCTTCTTAGAAAGTTCAGAAGCACAGAGTACTGCACATTTTCTCACTTGCTTCCAACCTGTTCAAATCTCGCCACCTCAGAAAAGTCCCCCCAAAACACTCTGAGGCCAGGCACGGTGGCTCACACCTATAATCCCAGCACTTGGGAGGCTGAGGAAGGAGGATCACTGTGAGTCTGAGGTCAGTCTGGACTACATACTGAGTTCAAGACCAACCTCAACTACAAAGTGAGACCTTGTCTCAAAAAAAAAAAAAAAAAAAAAACCACCCAACAACACCAAAAAAAAAACAAAACAAAACACTCTTCGTAAAAGTCCTCCCCTTATCATTGTCTACCCTGACTCTAGTCTCCTCCTTAATCTTACCATTCTCAAATTATCTCATATATTACTTGCTTACTTTTCCACTAGAATAAAACCATCATGAGGCAAGGATTTCGTCTCCTCCTGTTAACAGCTGTACTCCAGTTTTATGTACCCAGTAGAGGCGCAATTAGAAATTGTGATACTGAAAGTGAAACCATTTTTCATGCCCCCTTTAGTTCCTATAGTATGTTTTGCACAGAAAATAATAGAGTTCTCATAAACAACTTCAATGCCACAAGTAGAACTTGACAATTAAATGACCTTGAAAGACTTCATCCCACCTTGGAATTGGAAGTAGACTCCAAGAAACAAAGTCTGTTGCCAAATCCTTCTGCTGCCAGACACAGTTTCTGTTGTTCTTTGTGGACGGTTGCGGTGCACTGCAGGACCACCTCATCATCCTGCAGAGGGGAGAAATAGGGAAGAAAAGAGGAGAGTTAATATAACTACTCTAGAGCAAATCTAGAGGAACATAATTTTAGTGTACTTTTAAAATCTGAACCAAATATAAGAACAACTGTCCAAAGCAGGGTGGGGAGGGATACTGTCCAATCAATCCCTAAAGCACCTTTTATTTGTAAAAAGTAACTAGCTGGGGGAAAAGGGAGAAGCCATTCAAAACAGTCAGTGGGTTTCTCATTGTTATTACTGATCCCCAGAGGCAACCTGCATGGACAATAGGGTAATAACAGGATTTTCATATGCTCACTCTTTTTTTAGCTTTAATATTGGGTTTTTTAAATTTTATTTTAGTGGTATATTTTAGGTACACATAATGATAACATTCAACATTCGTCATAGGGAATTTGTACCTGCACGTGATATATCTTGATGCTTCTTTTTTTCCCATTCCCCTCCCCTCCCTTCAACTCCTCTATATTGTTTTAAACATAGAAATCAACAAATTTTCTGATGTATTCCAAAGACATAAAGCACCATCAAGAAGGGAAAAAGTCTATTAGCAGGCACACACACCATTCTAAAACTGTCACAGTATAGCAGGTCACTAAATGAACTTCTCCGTTCAAAGTGACTATAACAGTCATCTTAGGGGCTGGGGATTTAGCTCAGTGGTAGAGCGCTTGTCTAGCAAGCTCAAGGCCCTGAGTTTGATCCCCACGGCCCCTGCCCCCCACAAAATACAGTCACCTTAAATCAACTACATACTGATTACATGATTGGATCTGAGATGATCTTGGGCTGCTTAAAAATGTATAGATCATTTGTTAGTTCGATCCTTTGAAATAAAACACTGGTTTTGAATTAATTAATGAAGCAGAATTACAGGAAAAGCCACACATGGAAAAAGACAATAAAGAGATTTAGTACAAGCAGAATGAATCAAAATCTGGATTCTCTTCTGAGCTCTGCCATGACTAGGTCATGTGATCTTAGGCAAGATACCGATTCTCTAAAATGATAAAGAGAAATAAAGTACTTACACAATGACTGACACACAAACAGCACTAAGTAGGCACTAAAAAAATTGTAGCAAAGTATCTCACTTTTACAGGTCCTAAGTGGAAAATTCCTGAAAAGTCTAACCATTTGCACTTTGACATTTCAACATCAAAAATACAGAAGGAAATATAACAAGAGTAGTTGAAGAATAAATATACTCATCAATCCTTTTAATTAAACTTAACGTTAAAAGGGACATATAAGTCTACCCTAAAAGCTCTTCATCAAGGTAAAATGGTAGAGGAAAGGCGAGAGGTATGATAAGTCTTCAAAAGCAGATAATAAGTTTTTTTTCCCCTGGCTAATTTAAAGGAAATCCTACTTTAAGTGAAAAAGTGCAACTCTAATTTGCCTTTTAAACTTACGTAATACTATGCATTCACCTTTATACCCTACACCCTATAAGGTAACAGCAAGACTTAATACTTAGTTTATATCACCAGTCAGGCAAAGCCCAATTTTGCCAACCACCTTCTTTCGCTCCGGGTCCTTGAAAATTATTTGAAAAGTTATTTGCTGAAGAAAATAGTCTAATCTTCATATAAGTACATATGAATATAAATTCATGTGCACCACTGCTATAGTAAAAATCAAAAAGTGCTTTTATGCAAGATCAAAGATATGCGGTGTTTTTCAAATATATAATGCTAGGAAAAAGAACTGAATTATGCTGATGTGCTCAATACTTTACCAAGCCTCCACAAACTTTTCCTATCTTGTCTCATTTGCCCTATGGAGCTAGCTTTAATAAATAAATGACGTTCTTGGGTTAAAAAAAAATACTTTTTTGGATGTTAGAGACTATCTAAATGCCATTTAGTAAATAATTAATGTATTACCAACAGCTTAGGGATCAGTTCTGCTGAAAAAGTCCTGAAAGATGAAAAGGCATATCATATTTACCAAAAATATGGGGCTTGCCTGCCCTGGAACTAATTTATTTAATCCTTACTGCCCCCAAACAATATAATGATTATTCACACACACATGGATGAGGAAAATGAGGCACAAATTAACTTCTTATTCATAGAGGGATTATCATATATAATTCAGGAACTGGGTCATTAAATCTAATTTATCTGAATGTAAAAGTCATTGGTTCTACACTGCTTCTAGAAACTGAATTGATTTTTACCATTTTTGTTATCTGCAGAAGTTCTGCTCAACCTTTAACACGCATCCTACTCCTGGATCTTGCTAAAACACACATTCTGACTCTCTAGGTTTGAGTGAGACACTGCCTGCATTTCTAAAAAATGATCAAGGACAGGAGCCACACTCTGAGGATCTAAGATGCAGAGATCTTGGAGGATATGACTTGTCTCCCATAGGAATCTGACAGCTAGCAATAACAGCTATATATTAAAATCAGAAATTAGACCTTGTTATGGTTTAGATATATAAAGCATAACAAGTGTTCCAAAAATCTCAGGTGTTCAAAAGCAAAGCCGGATCAGAAGACACAGGTCAGAGCAGTAGAAGGGACTGACCAGAGGAGCAGGCAGGACCAGGAAGGGTGTATTTTTGTCCCTGACTCTCTACCTCTTGGTCTGCCTTTGGATCACCATGACATGAGCAGCTGTCCTCTGGAGGCCCTTCCACCGTGCTGTTTGTTCTTTGGAGCCACCAACCATGGACTAAACTCAATGTAATTTTGAGCCAAAATAAACCTCCCCCTCTTTAAGTTGCAGGTGTTGGGTATTTTGTTCCAGTGATGGGAAAGCTAATACGAAAAGTTGGTACTAAAAGTGGAGTCATTCTTGTGACTACATCTGACCATGTGGTTCAGATGCCTTTGTTTGGAGGAGTTTGGAGAAGTTTGGAGAGTTGGGCTGGAGAACCTAGATTACTATAAGCAGAGATTGATGGGTAATTCTGACTGGAACTCAGAAAACCAGAATGCTGACAAGAATGTAGACAGAAAAGGCCTAGATCAAGAGATTTCAGTTGGGCAAAAGAACTCCATCGGCAGTGGGACTAGATCTTGTACATGTTGCATTCTGGCAAAGAATTTCTGTTTTCTCCATATCCTAATACTTTCTGTGACACTGAATTTAAATATGGTCAACTAAATAATCCAGTGGGGAAATTTCAAGACAACCCGATATCAAGGTAGCTCAATGTCAAGGCTGTGGCATGTGTACTACTGCCTACTTTTTGCCAGAACTTCAGTGAAAATCAGGAGCAAAAAGCAGACATAAAGAGTCTGCAGTTTCAACAGAAAGTGCCTGCAAAGTTGTAGAAAGGAGAATATGGTTGCTAAAAAGATTACCCTTAAAAAGAATCCAAGTACCTCAAAACTCGGGCAATAGGAAAGATGGCTTGAAGGCAACTCAGGAATTGGCCAAACCCCACCCTTCTCAGGTTCAAGGATGTAAAAATGTAAACAACTATGAAAGACTATGCTTTGAGAAGACCCCCCCCCCCCCGGAGAGCCAGCTCATTCAGGGTTACCTAAAAAGTATGTCCCACTGTTCAGCCCTCCAGGTACTCAGAGGCCACTGCAGACATGGCCCAAAAGAGTCTGGTTACTGCTTAAGCTGGCAGCAGACCTTTGCATCATCCACATGGTGCTGATTTTTCAGGCACACAGACTGCAAGAGCTATGGGATCATAGTGGCTTTCATCCAGATTTCAGAAGAAGACCTGGTACTCTACATGATCAGAGAAACTTCTCTAGTCACCAACTATAGAAATGATCCCTGAAAGTACAGCCTTCAGAAGAAGGCCTGGGAGGATAGATGAAAATGTGTGACAGAGTCATAGCCCCTTCCAGGAGCCCCTGAGAGGGTGACAGTTGAAACTATAAGATTAAAGCTGAAAGTACAGTGGAGACCCCAGGAAGCTGGAGATGCCAGGAATGTAGAATTCCTGCTGAGGAAAGCCATAGCATATGAGCACAGCCAGCCCAAGGAAGAGGTCAAGTGGGCTGCATTCAGCAAGGCCGCTGAGGCTGGTCTGCCCAAGACCTATAAAGTTCATATCAGGCTGCAGTCTGCTTTCACTGCTGGATGTGGAGCTATAGGAAATAATGTTTATCCAGCAGGTTTTCAGTCTTGCTTATTCTGATTATTTTCTATCCCCCATTCCTCCTCTGTTTGGGATAAGAATGTTTACTTTATATCATTGTATAATGGAAGTATTTATTTTCTTTTAGAGGGGCTCACAGCTAAAAGTTTGCCTTGAGTCTCAGAGAAGACTTTGTACTTCAGACTTTTCAGCAAAACTAAAATTGTTAAGACTTTGTCAACTGTTAGAGATGAACTAAATGCATTTGCATGAGATGGACATGAGTCTTTTGGGGGCCAGGAGCAGAATGTTATGGTTTAGATCTAAAAATGTCCCACAAAACTCTCAGGTATTTGGAGGCAGTGTCTAGTCAAAAGAGGCAGGTCACTGGAGGTATAACCTGGATGGGTATATTCTTTCCCTGGTCCTTCCCTTCTCTGTGATTCTTGGCCCCCAAGACATGAGTAGCCTTCTTCCACCAGGCCTTTTACCATGCCATTTCTATGTTGAAGTTAGCTAACAACGTACTGAACCCACTATAACTGTGAGCTGAAATAAGTCTTTTCACCTTTAAATTGCGTGTGTTGGGTATTTTGTCCTAGTGACAGGAAAGCTGACTACTACACAGTTCATGTGGAAATGCCCATCAATAATGGAATAAATGCCACATATATGAGAAATTAATAAGTTTTGATTTTATGTAATCAACTTACTTAAGCAAAGTTTCCCTTTAATCCAGCACATTAATACCATGTGATAGAGTGGCTAGCACCAATACAACATTATGTTCAGATGAGCTGTTAACACCCCCAAGGAGACAGAGTTTCAATCATGATTCAACTTCAAATGATAGAACCTATCCTGACATACTCACTTTCCCTAGTTTACCTGTGAGTAGTTTTATTTTACATTCCATTAAGTGAAGGGTTCCTTTTTAAAGAAAGTACTATATACTGAACACCTGATGGACCAAACACTAAAACACAAACTATCTGACAGGTCCCTTTCATTAGCCCATCACTCACCTCAAAGCTGACTCTCTCCAAAATCCCTGCAGTTGGAGTGCATGCAGATAATGCATTGCCAAAATTATGATTTTTAGCATGAGAGTTTTTCTATTTACTCTAACCCATGTATAATAATCCTGATTAGGGTTGACACATATATGGTGTGTATATAATTGTGTGCATGTGCATGCACATTGGCATGCACGCACGCGTGTGCGCGCGTACACACACACACACACACACACAATCTAGCTTCTGTCTTAGAAGTAAAGATGAACACTGCCTAATACTGAGGAGATCCAGAGGATTAACACTGCCCAGTTAATACAATGATAAAAATTCAATTAAAGTAAGTCAAAAAGCCTCTTCTGGTTAGTCTTAGCTACCCAATCCCTGAAGTTCAGCTTTCTAACTCACATTTCTCATTCTCACATCTGGTAGTATACGCCAATGGTGTATCTGAGGCTAAAATGCACATTAGAATCATCATTTTCCCACCTGGGCCCATAAAAACTAGAAGTACCCCAAAGTATTCACCATTTATTATACTCTGTTGAGTTCCTGTTTGTGCCACACATTTAGACTCAATTCACAGGAAATCAAATTCCATAGATAAAATACTACAAAATGAATTCAACTTATTTTCTATTATTACATTTCTTTAAATTTCAAAACCTGTTAATCATAATTAGCATGGTAATAAGATATTAGTACCCTGTTGTTCTTAAAAATACTTGAATCTATACCACACTCCCATATTTATTGTAAGATTAACTTGAAAAGGTGAATTTAGTGATCTTTATTTATACAAATTCTAGACAGAACTGTAAACAATTTTTAAAAATAAAAACTCTAAAATAATTAGATAAATAACTTCATTTAAATAAGGGTGACATCAGCTTACACTCACTACATCTACTTATTCTGCTCCATCAATATTTTTGGTATCACCTCAATCCAATCTATAATCATTTTTCATTTGGTTCTCTGAAATCCATGAGCTGGTTTTCCACACTGCAAATTCTTCCAATGGTGCCTTCACACTGAGATCACACCATCCCCTGACTGTGTCCTGGCTTAAAACCCTTTACTAGTTTCCCCTTGTTCAAACAAACAAACAAAAAAGACCAAAGAATCCATCAGCCTATACCATCGCTGGTGCGAGATTACCATTTCCTTCAGCCACCCTTCCTGTCTTCCTACACTCCCACTGGACTTCCACATATGCTATGAAGTCCCATTTTTCTTCCTCTAATTAATTACCTATTCATCTTTCAAAGCCTCACCAAGGCATCCTTTCCAGTCATGGGCCTCCCTTGTCCATCAGGCTATGGCAATTCCTATTTTTCATGTATACTGCCGCAGTGCTGTAAATTTTTCTGCTTCTATGGTTAATTATCACATATTTATTTGTGCAATTATTAATATCCAATTATGTAACTGAGCTTATTGTTACTCAGAATTGTAACCGCAATGTCTAGCATAATGCCAGAGATAACAAAGGGCCTCAATGAGTAAGAGCTAAATAAATGAACAGCACAGGTGGGTGCATACAGTGTGGTAGACAGGCACGGGCCACCATCCCACCCCTGACGACTGCATCAGGGGACGCTAGATGATCCATGCTCCCCAGCTTTCCATGTGCTTCAACGCAGACTGGCATGGGTCAAAATCCAGTAAAGTTGGAAAGAACTAGGATTGAAGACACCACCAGCTCTGTGAAAAAAAAAATTTTTTTAACTTTTCTTCCATTTTCCAAGTCATCAGTACCACATAGACCCAACCATGCCCATGCCACTCAGGAAAGTTCTGGGGACATAAAGGACACAGGAATCAAGGATCACATATACCTTGAAAACACCTTAAGAACAGACTTTTCTCCGGTAAGCACTGATACGTATCTTAAAACAACCTCCCATAAACAAAATATAAAATCAACATGGACCATCAGGGTGAAATATATATACCTACAAAGAAAATGACAAGACACAGGAGCAAAACACAACCTCAGACCCCAAGCCAACTCAGAACAAACCCAGAGGACAATTTAATAGAGGAAATCAGAAGACATCCATCCCAACTTCCAGAAATAATAGCAGCAGAAGTTAAAAAACAGATAGGGAGTCTATAGAGAATATTAGACTAGAAATAATTGCCCAAGTTAAAATAGAGATGACAATTATAATGAAAGACCTCTTAGTGAATTCAGAGTAGACATAGATAAAAAAAAAAAAGAGGAGCTCAGAAAAGTGATGGAAAATTTGAACATTCAACTCAAGAAAGAAATGGAACCAATGAAACAGATCCAAACAGATATCCAAGAAATCAAAAACTGTCTTGAAAGTATATGCAGTAGAGTGAGCAAAGGCGAAAATAGAATCTCAGACCTAGAAGACAGGTCAGCAATTAGTGACAAAGAAAAGAAAGACCTCTTAAAAATAGGTAGAGACTATGAAAAAACACTACAACACCTGCAAGATCATGCAAAGGAGAACAATATAAGACTGACTGCAGTAAATGAAAAAGCAGGAGACAGTGTAAAGGATCTAAAAAGAGTATTTACATAAGTAATGACAGAAAACTTCCCAAGTATGAGAAGAGAACTTGGCATACAGATAAATGAGGCATATAGAACCCCAATTACCCATGACCAAAACAAATCTACACCAAGACATATAATAATCAAGATTCCAGAAATTCAACAAAAGAACAGAACATTGAAAATTATTAGAGGAAAAAAACAAATCACCTATCAAGGTAAACCCATCAGAATCACAGCAGACTTCTCAACACAAACCTTTAAATCAAGGATAGCCTGGAGCAAAATATTTCAAGACTTAAAAGAAAACAATCTCCAACCCAGATGGATGTACCCAGCTAAACTATCTTTCAAATTCAATAACGAAATAAGATACTTCCATGACAAAGAAAACTGAAGAAATTTACGACCTCCAAACCACCTCTACAAAATATTCTGAAGGATATCCTAGAAAAGGAAAAAGGAAACTACAATTACAAGAACACTAATAAAAAGAATCCACCAGGCAAGACAAGCAGTTAAACTGAGGTGAAACACAGAACCAACAACAGAAAAGATCTATGAGAAAGATAAGTCAATACATAACAGCTGTAACCATCAATGTAAATGGTCTCAACTCACCAATCAAAAGAAACAGACTAGCAGAGTGGATCAAGAAGCAAGATCCATGAATATGCTGCATACAAGAGACACATTTAACCCAAAAGGAAATTCATAGATTGAAAATCAAAGGATGGAAAACAGTATTTCATGCAACAGGAACCCAGAAAATAGCAGGGGTAACTATCCTAGTCTCAGACAAAGTGAACTTCAAACCAAAACAGATCAAGAGGGACAAAGAAGGTCACTACATACTTCTCAAGGGAAAACTCCAAGAGGAAGAAATAACAATCATTAATATCTATGCACCAAACATTGGTGCACCTAACTATATAAAACAAATATTAAGGAACATGAAAGATCAAATAAACACTAAAACAATCATAATGGGAGACTTCAATACCCCACTGTCACAAATACACAGATCGACTAGACAAAAAATTAACAAAGAAATATCAGAACTGAATCGAATCTGTGAACAAATGGACTTAGCAGATGTCTACAGAGTGTTCCACCCCACAACAGCAGAATACACATTCTTCTCAGCTGCACATGGGACGTTCTCAAAAACAGACCACATACTTGCTCATAAAGCATGTTTAAGTAAATGTAAGGGAACTGAAATTATACCATGCATACTATCAGGCCACAGTGCAATGAAACTGGAATTCAATGATAACAGAAACCAAAAAATACACATAAACACATGGAAACTAAATAATATCCTGCTGAACAGCAGCTGGGTCACAGAAAAAAATTAAAGAAGAAATTAAGCAATTTATACAGTTAAATGATAATGACAATACAACATACCAGAACCTATGGGATACAATGAAAGCAGTGCTTCGAGGGAAATTCATTGCATTGAACTCCCACATAAAGAAAACAGAACAAGCTCAAATAAAAAACTTAATGTTGAACTCAAATGTCTAGAAAAAGAAGAACAAATCAAACCTAAAGCTCATGGAGAAAGGAAACTATAAAGATCAGAACTGAAATTAATGCAATTGAGACTAAGAAAACAATACAAAGAATCAATGAATCAAAGAGCTGGTTCTTTGAAAGAGTAAATAAAATACACAAACCCCTAGCCATGCTTATCAGAAAAAGGAAAGAAAAGACACAAATCCATGCAATAAAAAAATGAAAGGGGTGAAGTGACAACCAACCCTACAGAAGTCCAAAGGATCATCAGCACCTACTTCAAGAACCTCTACTCAAACAAGATGGAAAACACTGAAGAAACGGACAGATTCTTAGAAACATATGAACTACCAAAACCGAATCAAGAAGACATAAGAATACTAAATAATCCAATATCAGCCACTGAAATTGAAGAGGCAATTAAAAATCTACCTACAAAGAAAAGCCCAGGTCCTGATGGATTCACAGCTGAATTCTACAGGAAATTCGGAGATGATCTAATACCACTACTCCTTAAACTCATTAATGAAATTAAAAGGGAAGCAGTACTTCCAAGATCATTCCTGGAAGAAAGCATTACCCTGATACTAAAACCAGAAAAGGATCCAACCAAAAAAGAGAACTACAGGTCAATTTCCCTAATGAACATAGATGCAAAAACTCTAAGTAAGATACTGGCAAACAGAATGGAAGAATTATCAAGAAGATGATACACCATGACCAAGTAGGATTCATCCAAGGGATGCAGGGATGGTTCAACAAACACAAATCAATAAATGTAATGCACCATATCAACAGAGTCAAAGACAAAAATCACATGGTCATTTCAATAGATGCAGAAAAAGCATTTGACAAAATCCAACACCCATTCATGATAAAAACTCTACAGAAATTAGGAATTGACAGTTGCTATCTAAATCTGATAAACACCACATATGACAAACCAATGGCCAACATCACACTAAACAGTCAGAAACTGGAAGCTTTCATACTAAAACCTGGAACAAGACAAGGATGTCCCCTATCACCACTACTATTCAATAAAGTTCTAGAAACACTAGCCAGAGCAATTAGGCAAGAGAAA
This sequence comes from Hystrix cristata, assembly GCA_004026905.1. NCBI lineage: Eukaryota > Metazoa > Chordata > Mammalia > Rodentia > Hystricidae > Hystrix > Hystrix cristata. The sequence continues at coordinate 15,595 of PVJO010012646.1, read as the reverse complement.
GAAATAAAAGGAATAAAGATAGGAAAGGAAGAAATTAAATTATCACTATTTGCAAGTGACATGATACTCTACATTGAAGACCCCAAAAATTCCATCAAAAGACTTCTAGATTTAATAACTAAATTCAGTTATGTAACTGGATACAAAGTCAACACCCAAAAGTCAATAGCATTCCTATATACAAATAACAAACTCACTGAGAAAGAAATAACAGAAGATATACCTTTCACAATTGCATCAAAAAAATGAAATACTTAGGAATCTATCTAACAAAGCAAGTAAAAGATCTTTTCATTGAAAACTACAGTACTCTAAGGAAATTGAAAGGGATATTAGAAAATGGAAAGATATAGTATGTTCTTGGGTAGGCAGAACCAACATAGTGAAAATTGCCATACTTTCTAAATTACTATACAGATTTAATGCAATTCCACTCAAAATACCATTAACATACTTTGCAGAATTAGAGAAAACAATCATGAAATTTATCTGGAACGAGAAGAGACCAAGAATAGCAAAAACAATTCTGGGCAACAGGGGCAAGGCAGCGGGGCATCACAATCCCAGACCTGAAATTATACTATAAAGCTACTGTGATAAAAATAGCATGGTAATGGCAAGAAGACAGACCAATGGAACAGGCTAGAAGATGCAGAAACAACTCCAAATACACTTAAATACCTCATCTTCAACAAAGAAGCCAAACACCCTCACTGGAAGGAAGATAGCCTCTTTAACAAACAGTGCTGGAAGAACTGGCTGGCCACATGCCGAAAATTAAAACTAGATACGTGTCTTTCACCATGTACTAAACTAAAATCGAAGTGGGTCAAAGATCTAAACGCTAAAACAGAAACACTAAACCTACTGGAGAATAGAATAGGAAGAACTCTCGAAGACATAGGGGTAAGAAAAAAGTTTATAAACAGAACCCAGACCACACAGGAAATAATACAAAGAATCAGTGCTTGGGACCTCATCCTACTAAAAGGCTTTTGCATAGCAAAAGAAATCATTAATAGAGCAGGGTGAAAATCCACAGACTGGGAAAAAAGTCTTTGCCAGCTGCCCCTCAGACAAGGGTCTAACATCTAGAATATATAAAGAACTCAAAAAAAAAAATCAACCCCCCCCAAATTTAAAGACCCAATCCAAAAATGGGCATCTGAAATGAATAAACACTTCTCAGATGAAGAAATAAAAATGGCAAATGAACATATGAAGAAATGTTCAACATCACTGGTCATTCAAGAGATGCAAATCAAAACATCGCTAAGATTCCATCTCACTCCAGAAAGAATAGCTATTATCAAGAAATTAACCAACAACAAGTGCTGGCGGGCCTGTGGAGAAAAAGGAACCCTTCTCCACTGTTGGTGGGAATGTAGACTAGTCCAACCACTATGGAAAACAGTATGGAGACTCCTCCAAAAACTAAATCTAGAGGTTCCATTTGATCCAGCTATTCCCCTGCTTGGTATCTTCCCAGAAGAATTGAAAACCTCATACCATAGAGATATATGCACAACCATGTTCATAGCAACACAATTTGTAGTAGCTAAGTCTTGGAAACAACCCAAATGCCCAACAATTAAGGAATGGCTAAAGAAGATGTGGTTTTTCTACACAATGGAGTACTACTCCACCATAAAAAAGGATGAACTAGAGTCACTTGTGGATGCACTTTGAGAACAAACTTTCAAGTGAAATAAATCAGTCTCTCATGAGTACACATCAAATTGTTTCTCTGATATGAGAAACCATAAGTGCACATAAAGGCAAAGAGGCATAATAGATACTAGGTAAAAGAAAGATAATATTCAAGAGAGAGGAGAACTAGAAGGGGAAAAGAAGGAAGGGAAAAGGGAAAAAAATGGAAAAATGGAAATAAACCTGCTGTAAATAAGGAAAAGAGGGAATGGAAGGGAGGGGTGGGGAACGGGAGGGGTGGGGAAGCTACATCATGTACAGGTACAAAATAACCATGATAAATGTGATCATTACATATACAATGTGCCAAGGTATGTTCTTGGTAAAAAATAAAAAAAAAATTTTAAATTAAAAAAATAAAATTCAAAGTTAAAAAAGTAAATAAATAAATGAATAAAGAACAATGCCCAAAATTTTGTAGTAACTTAATATTGCTATATTAACACCACCTTTTTATTGGATTGCTCACTTTAGACTCTGCAGTGTAAGAACCAACTTCAGCCTGATCACTTTCTCAATACTGAAGGAATCGCGCCTTTAGAAACCATGGAAACCCTATTAGGGACTGGCCAACTCGGAAATTACATCTGCAGTGCAGACAACACAGGCCTTGGCAAAGAAGGTGAATCCGACATTTGTTCAGGAATGCCTAGGGACCTCAAACTTGTCTAGAAAATACTCTGACCCATACCAGAAGCAAGTGAAATAAAACAGAAAACCTTTGAAGAATCAGGAGACATCAGGAGAAATAGTCTAGGAGATTAGAAAGAGTGATAACCAGAAAGCAGGGAGAAAGCCAAATGATTAGTGAAAGGAACACCTGTGTACTGGCACAGAGGTGACAATAATGGGAGAGGGGCAGCTATCAGGGAGATGAGGCTAAGGGGGTGAATTACTGGGAGTCAGTTTGTGTGTGGATTTAGTCATTTTCAGCCAAACTACCTTGACCATGGCTCATACTCCTGTTAGGTCACACATATGTGCAAAGCCACCTCCATGGCCATCCTGTCCATCAATCTCTAGATCTTGAATTCTTTTTTACTGTTTTTCCCCTTCTTCTGTTCATATCTGACATTATGTAGCTATTAGTTGTCTAAGCCTCTCCCCGTGGACTGCAAGTCCTGTGAGAAGGACTTTGCCCCACTGATGGGTTTCACCTACAAGAACGCCCGCTCTTAGGAAGCACTCAGTCAAGAAATATCTGTTGAATGAACAAATGAATAAACAATCTATCATCAAGTTCCGTCCACAAATTGGGTGGTACTTAAAAGATTTTTGTATCAAAAGATACTCAATTTATATCAAAAGATATTCAATTCATTCAGTACTAACATCTTGACGCCTTTAAGGCACTCAGGAATGAGCCGAAGTATTTTGTTCAGCATCTCCCACTGCACTTCAACTCCGTATCAACTACCCAATTGCTATTTAATAAGGAATATACTTTACAAACTACAAGACTGTTAAATTATGTGCAGAAAGGAATCACTTTTTTCCAATAACATAGACCACATTGTGTCCCTCTCTACATTTCCCCACAGTACAAGGTATCAGCAAAAAACACAATAAAATTTAATTGCTTTAATTTATTACAGTAAAAGACACGGTGCCATTTATTCCCCTGAAAATACTCTCCATTGCTTCAAACACACTGATCCCATCAATCTTCTTATGTGAATGTCTCCAGTTGCATTATCATGGCTGCCTCTTTGTCCTGAATCAATTAAAAATGTTTACCTTTTATGATAATTTAGAATTTGGGGAAGAGCCAGAAGTTGCATGCTGCCATCTCCAGTGAATAAGGTAGCTGAGGACACAGCATAATATTTTCATAAGCTGGCTTTCTGTTAGATGGCACCCGGCAGTAGAATTCACCACATTTTTTTTTATCACACTGTATAAAGACATGAAAGATGATTTCCAGAACTGCTTCTGAAAGGGCTGAATGCAAAGCAAAGGAAAGTATTCTGGGGAGAATTAATGGCAATTTCTTTTTTACTGTAGTAAATTATTTTTTAATTTAAACATTCACCATATTATTTCAATCATCTCTGGTATTAGCTGCTGTCTAAGAGCAGAGACAAGATCCATCCCGACCACCAGTGTATATCTCCATTGCCTAACAATGTGCCTGGCAAATGTAACGCACTGAACGACTGCAGACCCCAACCCATTTGTGAATGTTCATAAATACACACTGCCATGCTGCAGATGGAGTTTCCTTTTAGAACTGCCAAGGTAATATCCCATTTAATTTCCAATTAATGTCAGTATTGTATGATCCCAATAAGCGATTTCATGGTTTCATAGCCAATATTGGAGGAAAATCACCAAGCCCGTTATAGCTGCAATATATTTTAATGTACCTGTACATATATGCTTAAGTATATATGCTCAAATACCCATAGCATCGATATAAAACTCAACTGAATCACAGAAAAAAAAGCAATGCAATCCCTTATTTTCCTCACATTTCCACATAAACATAATAAAGCCCTGATTATAACAATACTCTCTGTACACACAATCCATGCAGGGGCGGGAAGGCTGAGGGAGGCCCTCAGGCCTTGCACAGGGTCTCAGCACCCTTGCAAACAGAAGAAGTTGGGGTGCTGCTCATTGGCATAGTGCAGGCCTAAATATGCACAAGGCCCCAGGTTCAACTCCCAGCATCAAAAGAAAAGCAAACAGGAAAGAACCTTATAGCTAGAGCAGAAGCAGCCAGGGAGAGGATGGCACTTTATGAGATGAGGTTGGCAACAGTGAGAACAGATCATGAAAGTCTTTGAGGTCAGTATGTAAACTACTTCACTGTTCCTAAGGGAACTGGGAATCCACTGGGCTACATACTAGGTACAGAGCACAGGGTGGCCTAATGGGGTTACCGCAGCCACGGGCTGGGGGTGGGGGGATGGTGTCTCAGGACAGGCTGGGGCAGTAGAGGTGTAGAGAGATCACATTCTATGTGTATTTTGGCTTCATCAAGCGGCTATTACTGTAAGCGGCTATGAAGCCTGCTTACCAGACTATCTCATTTATTCCATCACTGCTTTGGCCTCTTCTGGCATATGGCCAAATAAAATGTTATCTATACTTTTTTTTCTTATAAAAAATAAGTACTTAACAGAGCAAATCAGTTGAGATAGCAGAAAGAGAGAGACAAGCTAACATTTTTGGACTTTAACTGAATCTTTATTTGTTTAAAATATACGAGCAGTGTAGGTGCCTGGCTAGCTCAGTCAGTAGAGCATGAAACTCAAACTATACAAGCACTCCTCAGTTACAGGACACAACAGTACAGGACCATAAGATGTCCTGCCTTCAGACGGTCTTTGAGAAAATTATGATGGCTGATGATTGTTTCACGACCTCTTCCAAATTTTTGTCCAAACATTAAAAACTCTCCTACTATGATTTATAAATACATGAAAACATGAAACAAAATAGTAAAACTAAATTTTATTTGGTATACTCTATAACATTTGAAACACAGAGAAATAGAGTTTCATTTCTTTGTAGAACACGTAGAGTAGTTCTAGAGGTCCTTCCTGTCACGTGACTCTCTGTGCGCAGTGACATCTTTTCTTCACCTTGGTGAGCTGTCACACTCCTCTATGTTTGGGTCTGCTTCCAGCATTTTCACTTATGTGCTGCCAACCCAATAAAATGTCTCGGAAAGTTCCTTTCATGGGAAGTTTTCCCCACCGTGTCACTTCCTTGGGGACGTCTTCATCGTCCCGGCCCTAACTACTGTTCTCATTTTCACTGACGAGCTCGCCCTCGTCATATCCTCTGGTTGCACACGTAGAGTCTTTCCCAGAGTGAGACTGCATGTTCCACATCCAGATTTTCCTTCTGCAGCATCCTTCCTGTTCAACTGGAATTTCATTTCCAAAGTCTTAGTCACTGGACACAATATCCCACAATTTAAAGGAGGACAGATTCATTTGGGTGCAGTTAGAGGATTCAGTCTGCAGCTGGCTGGCTCCCAGGCCAGGGTCTAGCAGACAAAAGTTGCTCATGTCATGGCATCCAGGAAGCCCAGAACGAAGGGAGGAACTGGGGAGGGAGATACATCCTTCCTGGTCACATCCAGAGTGACCCACCTCCCTCTTCCACACAGATGCCACCTCCTAACAGCACAGTCAGCTCTAAAACACTTAGTGCATTAATCCACTCTGAGTCTAGCACCCCATGATCCAATCAAGTTCCAAAGGCCTCACTTCTGACCACATGAGCCTTGTGAGAGTCATTCTAGATCTAAACCATAACATCCAATGTGATCACTCTTAATTTCTTGGATGCATTTCATGTGCTGTCCAATCCCCAATAATCCATTTTTGTAAGTGTCCCATGCATTAATTACCAGGACACAAGGGGGGAACCCAAATCCAAGTTTTCCCATCTGTGCATAAACTGAATAACAGATATACAGTGACCAATCACCAGCAGCCTTGGAATGGAATGATGTGACTTCTCGGTGATCAGGATTTGCATGTGGCATGATAATGATTCATATTTATAGTAATGTAATAAGACATAAACTCGAGGGAACAATCTATTCTTCTCCTTGATCACATTGCTATTCTCAGTGACACGATTCCATTTAGACTGCATGACTTCCTAGTCTGACGACAGTGTGACTGCCTACTCCTCCATTTTCCACCACAGATGAATGGAATGTCCTTCAATATCCCTTCCAGCACTCATGTTTCATGGTTCTGTGAAAAAGACAAAAGGAAGAGGGGCTGGGGATTTAGCTCAGTGATTAGAGTGCTTGCCTTGCAAGCACAAGGGCCTGAGTTCGATCCCTGGCACCACAAAAAAAAAAAAAAAAAAAAGGAAGAGAATTCCTCCCCTGCACAAATTCAAAAGTTGGAATTAAGTATACCTTTCAATGTGTTTACATGTACGTCTATCTCTGGTTTTGTTTGTTGTTGTTGTTGCTGTTTGGGGGGGTTGTTTGTTGTTGTTGTTGCTGTTTGGGGTTTTGATTGGTTGGTTTTTGGGAGGATTTTTTTGTTTTCTTTTTTGGTGCTGGAGATCAAAATCAGGGCCTCGCACTTGCTAGACAACTCTCAACCACTAAGCTCAATCCCCAACCCTTGGCTGTGTTTTTAATAAAAAGAAGTCGAGGATATTCCATTGCTAGGCCTACTTATTCATGCTGAGTATATGGTCTTATACAAGGTGACAGCAATGCCTTTTAATCTCATAAAATAACAGAGGCCACAGAAGTAATCTCTGTGCTGATAACTCTTATGAGAAAGTTTATATAAATAACAGCATGTAAGAAGAGATTGTGGGCTGTGAGGCCAACAGTCACAATGGGCCTGTGTAATGCCGGCAAAAGAGGGACGGGATAGAAATACCCAAGTATCAGCTACTGTGGGGACACTAGACCTCTTAGCATCAGACCTCTTAACATCCAACGCATAGACATGGCAGCTGCCCAAGCAGAAGGCAGAATGCTGCCTGTGACTTTACTAATATTTCATCAATACCTTTCTAGGCCTGTTGAGGAAAAATAAACACCTCTGTTAGAAAGGAACTTTCCATTTTCATCTTCATACAGTAAATCAGAAAATCCATCAACACTGAGCAAATTTACTGAACCGGTAAATTCAAAGTTGACCCCTCCACTCCGTAACAGTTTGTCTTCAGCACTCTGACTCCGAGATAGACTCTCAATCTCCTCACTGGCCTTGAGCAATTTGAAGAGAGGAGTTTTAGCTTCCTGACAAAGACTCTGCAAAATCAACGACCACAGAGATCTCGAATGCCACTCTGAAGTATCACAGAAACATAAAAGATATACATGAGCCTTCGCCTTACAAATCATTCATAAGTAACTATCATTTTAATAGATCTAATGTTCTTCTTGGAATTTAACATGCCGCAAATTAAATACTTAATTCCTAAAATTTTGCCATCCTCCATTGTTCTGTATCTCAATAAGTGGTATCATCAGTGGAACAGTAACTGAACTCAGACACACTCATTCTTCCTCTGCTAACTGCCCGAGTCCAGGAAGTTGTCCTGCCACCAGCCAGGCCTCGTGTGGGTCAGGTCCTCCCCACGTCATCAGGCCCTCCAGGATTCCCGTCCTGCCCCCCTGCAACATCCATTCACAGCATTCTCCAGGTGTTCACAAGAGTAGTTAAAGTGTGAGCTGCAACATGAGGGAACTAGAGAGACAAGAGTAGATAGTAAAGTAGGCAGCCCTGTGAGGTACGACCACAAGAAAGAGCAGGTTTCCCAAGGACCAGAGAAGGATACTTCTGGCAAAGGGATAAATGAGCAAAAGCCTTAATGCAGGAAAGGGCTGATTTGGGTTTTGGGGGTTTTGGTGTTTTCATTTTTTTTTTTTTAAACCAAGAAGATTTATTGATACCTTTTAGACATACATAACAATCATACTCATCATAGTTAATTTGTACCTGTACATGATATATGTTGGTTTTTATTTTCCCCTTCCCTATCCCTCCAACTCCTCTCTGCCTCCTTATTTAAAACAGCTTTATTTACATTTTTCCTTTTTTTTCTTTTTCTTTTCTTTTCCTTTTCCCTTCCTTCCTCCCCCACCCCCAGTTCTCCCTCCTATTTAAATATTTGCTTTCCTTTTCACAATATCTATTATACATTTTTGTCTTTATTTACCTTTAGGGTTTTTTCTTTTTTGAGGTAATAGAAATTGAACCCAGGCCCTTTGCACTGAGCTATATCCCTAGCACTTCTTTTATTTTTATTTTTTATTTTGAGACAGAATCTCATTAAGTCACCAAGTTGCCCAAGATGGGCTCAAATTTGCAATTCTCTTGCCTCATGTTTCTAGAGTACTGGGATTATACTAATGCACCACCAGGTCTGGTTTGATTTGCATATCTGAGAAACAAAAAGGAGGTAAGGTTGGCTACACCACAGTGAGCCGAGTGCTTTCTACCCATTGTCTGGTGAGATTTTATTTCAAACTGTTTGGGGGGGTGGAAACTGCCCCCACAAACACCATCTGAAACTCAGTGATGACGAAGTCTACTTTCTGACAAATATTAAACAAAGAAGAAAAACAAATGCCCAGAAACTATGAGGCAAAGGAAATGTCTTTGTTCTTATGTTATAAATCCTTGAAAATAAGTTTCTGAATTATTTAACAGCTATGATAAAACAAAAATTGGGATTAGAAAATGACAAAGAGCCTAAAATGACTTGAAGAGTACATGTCTTTTGATACAATCACATCAATGAAAGCAGCTTGTAAAATTTAAGCATTTAATTTGAACTTCATCACAAAAAATTGTCATGCAAGTAAGAGACAAGATCCAGAAAGACTGGACACATTTCAGACCTTCAAACTTGGTGTCTACTACATGTAAGATGCAGATCAATGCTGACAGATAAATTCACCAAGCAGCAACATCAAAAGAATGTATCTGTTTCCCTTTTCCACTCAAAAACAACATGAAAAAATTCTGTGCCCATGTTCCTAGCTCTGAATAATCTGTATTTCCCATATGGCATTGAGGACTGACTCATGTATCAAGATTCCAGCTAAAATTCATTATAATATAGGTATTTAGCACAAGAAAATTATTCTGACCCTCTCTCATCAACAAGTATATAAAAAATAACTACGAGGGATGCCCCGAAAGTACAGTGAAGGTTTAAACTTTGACAAAAAAATTTATTACAGTAAAAGACACACTGACATTAATTCCTCTCAACATACTCCCCTTACTTCAAACACACTTATCCCCTCACTCTTGCCACTTCTGAAACAGTTCTGGAAGTCCTCTTTCATGAGGGTCTTTAGTTGTGCTGTCAAGACTGCCTTGATGTCTTGAATTAACTCAAAATGTTTACCTTTCATGGTCATTTTGACTTTGGGGAAGAGCCAGAAGTCGTATGGTGTCAGATCCAGGGAATATGGTGAGTGAGGACATACTACAATGTTTTAGGAGCCTGAGCCTGCCTTTCCATTGAATGGCACTCAGCAGCAGCATACTCTGTAGTTTTCAATCACATGTACCTTGTATCAAATGGAATGAGCGTTCCTATTTGCATGTAAGGGATTAAAATCAACAGAGAGACAAGCAGAGTGATTTAGCCATCAGTAACTCCTTGTTACCTGGAGACGCTACCTGGAGATGCTCAAGCACAAAACTCTAACAGACCAAAGTCAGAGCCGACAGTCTGACCCCTTAAGAGCTATCCTGGCAATGACATCAGAAAACACTGCTTCCTCAATTAACTGTGGATACAATGTTGCTATGAAAAATTAAACATATTCATGATTGCTACTCTGAAATATTTAGTATCTATGAATAGCAGATGAGACCGAAATATATATGAATACATATATATATTATACAGGATATTTTGGTTTCTGTGTGTTCATACTTAGAATGATGAAAGTCATTCCTCCTCTCCAAAGACTGATAGAGACCATGACGTGCAAATGCTAGAAATTCATATCACACCATATCATGCCAGGCTCATATTGTACAATCTATGTTAAAACCCTGAAAAGAAAACCACAGTGTAGTAATTATGTCGACATTTTGAATAAGCATTCTGAAAAAACTACATGCTAATGAAGGATACTGAAAGGACTACATTTTAAGTAAGGAGACTGAAATGGTTATTCATTACATAAGCCTCAAATATTATACAAGGAAAGATAGAGAAGTAATTTTAGAGGCAACTCTCAAGGTCTGAATCTGTATATACAAAACACATTATTTCAAAATAAGGCAGATTCAAACTTCTGAGCACTGTCCTTTCTTATAACACAAGGACAAATTTTTAAAGAACAACCAAAAAATAGACAGTAATCTGGGCAGATACGTGGTATATACCCTCTGAACATATGACACACGTGCCACAGCTGGCTCTTTGTTTCCACCGAAAGCTCAAAAGTTCGCCATTGCTGATACATACCATAGGAGAATACCAAAGAGTTTTTAGCTAAGACATGAAGAATGGTGTAATATTCCTATAACTAATTTTAATCTCGTCTCTGAGATATGTTCTGACATGTATCTCCCCACTCTCACATTTATACAAGGATTTCTTAGCTTTTATGTGGATAGAGAATTTACATATACAGACATAGATTTCATTTCCAAAAACAATGAAATAAAGGTCCATATTTCAACCTGCAGCTTATTTCTGTAATTGGTAAACGTGTTCTCTTCTTTCTTGCTAATTATAAATGTAATTCTTTAATTAAAATACAAATTATCAGTCAGTGTAGCAGGCACTACAACTCCCATAGTTTTAGGTTTCAGCAAATTAACTCACTTTTCTTGCCATCAGTAAATATTCAGCCAAGAGCTGTTCTCTGACCTGGGAATGAGTCAGTGAACTAGCAATTAATGTGTGAATGATAATCTGTTCCGGGTAAAAGTTAGGTTGTACAGTAGAAAAATGAGTTCAAACAAAATAGCAAATTTCAGCTCAACTGTTGTTTTCACTAGGTTTGCACCAGTAATGTAACAATTAACCGAAGGGTAATTTGTATGTGAAGGATAGTCAGAGGGCAAGTTTTAGGACTTGATTTTGAAAAGCTTAGTATATTGAACTCATAAATGCCATCCTCTGCCAATTTACACAGGGTCGAATATACTGGATGGAAAATGTAAAGCTTACACAGATAAAGTCAGATATACATGGTATCTATGTACGGAAATCTTGTAGTTGTGCAAAAGAGCTGAATCCAAGAGCTGGGTTATGGAGTCCCTTGTCTGCCCCAAGCAGCGGGTCCTAGAGGCAAAGACCTAAGCAGATCACCTGTTGCTTCACCTTCACCATTGTCATCTGTTAAGTGGGATCCCAGCTCTCCTTTTAATAGTCACTGTGATTGCAGTTTTAATCATCTATGAAAATAAATGAAACTCTGCCTTAGAAGATTGTTATGAGAGATTAAATTAATCAAAATATAATTTATACAAAGTGGCAAGAAAGGAAGCCCAGATGTAGAAGATTATAAGTAATTGTTTACGCCTCCTTCCTCTTTTTCTAAGGAGTAAATTCATTCATTTAACACAAGCAGAGTAAGTTCTTGCACCCATGAGCCTGCGCTCCAGGAGGAGATCAATAATAAGCAAATGAATAGTTACAAAATTTAACATCAGGTACGATAAACACGAAGAAGAACAGAACAGGATCAAGAGGACTGAAAGGGGATGTGTGATAAGCAGTCAGAAAAGACCCCTCTGATGCGGGCACACCGAGCCGAGAGCTCCACAGAGCCAGGAACGAACACGTGGAATACTCCAGCAGGAAAGGGCAACACGCACAAAGGCTCTCCATGGGGACGGGATTTGGGGGGCTCTGGGAGGGGGCTGGTGGGAAGAAACCAGAGCCAGACTTAGGGCGGATCCCCAGAACCTCATAGGTCCAAGTGTGAGACGAGTCCTGAAGATCTGGAAGCAAAACAATGACAGACACAACACATTTGCATTCTTACAGCATCTTGCAGGCTCTCACACTGGAATCGTGAGAGTTTATTACTATGACAAAAGCCATGGTGGTGGCTTCTATCAGGGTTTTACCTATATACATGCTGCAAAGAGGTCAGAGTCTGGATACAATTTAAAAGTAGAAATGACCAGATTTGCTGATGCAAGAAGGACGGAGAGAGGGGAAGAAATGAGCACAAGGTTTAGGGCTGAAGGTCTGGGTAGATGGCGATGCTACGTACTGAGGAGAACACCAGGAGGAAAGCAGCTGCGGGGTGGTGAGATCATATCTGGACACAGCAGGTTTGCAGTGACTTGCATCCAACTGAGAAGTCAAGTACGTATCTAGATTTAGAAGTTCACAATTCAGGAAAATGTAATAGCAGAAGATAAATACTTAAGTGTCACCAATGCAAATAATGTATTTACAAGTGTAATAGTAGCCGAGACCACTAAAGAAATAAGTGGGTGACTAAGACAAGAGGACCTAAAAGTTAACCCTAAATTTGTACACCAACATTAGAATTCAGGAATGTACGCAGGGTTGGGATTCAGCCTGTAAGATGGGAGAAAAATCCAAAGCCAAGTGAGACAAGTTAGAAAGGAAAAAAGTCAGTGAATTATGTGGCGTGGTACGTAGAAGTTGAGTGAGAAGAAGGACAAGAATTGTCACTGCATTTGGCGGCGTGGTGGTCACTAGTGGCTGGATCGAGGGCCACTGAGTGGAGTGGTGGAAAGGAGATGAAGCATGGAGAGGACTTAAGAGAGACTGGGAGGAAGGTGAGGATTCAGCTCGGTGGTAGAGTGCTTGCAGAGGAAGCACTAGACCCTGGACTTTGGTCCTTAGCAACAATTTTTTAATCTAAAAAATAATAAATAAAAATTTTTGAAAAAAAAAAGAGGGAATGCAAGGAGAAGAAGCAGACCAGAAGATATGGACAGCTCTCAAAATAGGTTCTAAAAAATTGCAATAGTAGCTGGAGATGACAGGAGTTAAGAAAGAAATAACTGGGATATTCTGTAACATTTCTGGCATTTTTCTAGGAACTAAAACTTCGTGGTCTTATGGAAATAAAAAAGGAGAGGTAGATGATCTATACATACAGACACACAAGCACATGCACGCATTTGTTAAGAAACAGAGATGAAGAAAATGAGGCAGGGTAAGACCAAGAAATGATAGTATTTGATACACTAAGTGGGGCATCCCAGGAGACCTCTCTGATGACCTGTGAATGAGACCATACGGATGTCCAGGAGAAGGGTCCTGGAGGAGTATTCTTGACATGCTGGAGACGCAGTAAGGAGGTGTTATCACTTGCTTACAGGCTAATGAGAAAAATCTTGACAAGTTGAATAGGCGGGAAAACCCAGAGATCTAGGCAAGAGATGGGACAGGTAGGTGCACCTGCAGGGTTTGGGTGGAGGCTCTGACCTGGACGAGAAAAGGTGAAGTCCTACAGAGCCCAGGTGGTTTGGAGAGGGAGGCTGCAGAAGTTCTAACTGCCTCTCTTTACTCTGTGAAATAAGACCTTCCTGGGCTGGGAACGAAGGAGGAAGAAACGGTCGGAACAATAAGAGACAGTGAACCACCTAGCGATAGGCAAGCCAGCCAGGATCCACGTAAGGTTAGACCTCTTCAGCGCTGGGTCCTGCACATCTAATGAGAACCCTGTAAGCTCCAAAATCTCTTGAGAACATATAATATTATAACCAAAAATGGAAGAAGGGGGAAGGGCTGAGTAGAGAAGATCAAATGCACCACTGGCATGGGAGCAGGTTAGGCTGCAAATTAATTATTCTGAAAACGCTAGTAGCAAGTGCCCTCAAATCCCTTAGTAACCATGGGGAGAGGACACAAGTGGCTATCTGATGAAAACCAAGCATGTATTTAAAACAGTACAATGAGCCAGAGATAAGAACGACCCCACTCTGCAGGCACCCATCCTCACAGCCAGACTGCCCGGCCTGTCTCTCTTGCTTTTAAATGCCAACAAAGTCCTACAAAGCTACATAACCAGGGTTCCAGCTTATCTTCACTCAGACTAATCCAGCCCAGCACTACATGAGGTATATAAAGAAAGGCTGCTAAGGTCACCTAAAAACTGTTTCCACAGAGAACACTGTATCTTAGAGGCTTTCAGTCTCAAGATGACAATTCACAACATCCACCATACTTTGTGTTTATGACTCCCTCTTGCTTAAGACTACACTCTGCAAGGACAAAGTTCAAGGTTTATCTTGGTGCACCGGGGTCTGTTACCACACCTGAAATAGATATTCAATACATTTTTAATGGATGAATGAGGGAAAATATGCCAATGCAAAAATAAAATTAAACTCTAGCCAAGGCACAAAAAAAAAGGGAAAGCAACTAACAGAATTTCTTATGCTTAATATTCACAACAGAAAGACACTGTAGCAGCCGGGCGCGGTGGCACACTCCTATAATCCCAGCACTCGGGAGGCTGAGGCAGGAGGACAGCTGCAAGCTCGAGGCCAGCCTGGGCTACACAGTGAGTTCAAGTCCAGCCTTCTGCATAGCCAGACCCTGTCTCAAAAAAAAAAAAAAAAGAAAAGAAAAGAAAGAAAGACACAGTAGTAAGAATTCAGAATTAGGAGTCAAAGTGCATACATTAAAATATCAAGTCTCTCTTTTGCTAGCTGCTCAACCTTGGAATAATCTACTTCAAAGAGATTCAATTATCTCATTTATTTAAAAAAAAAAAAAGAAGGAGAAATTACCTTTACCCTGAACCAACATCACGTAATTATGCCAAAGATTAAATTACAAACACAAAAGCCCTTTGTAAACCATGAAGTACCACATAATAGTTAGCAATTACCAACGCGGACATAACAGATAACCTGGACTATCAACAGAGGTCAGGAAGAAGTCATATGCCATTTCTGCAGCACTGCAAACCAGCAATGGTGAGATCTACCATTCAGAAGGATAGACAGAGGCTTTCGGGAAGACATCACATAAAAGCGAACGGGAAAAGACATTCACTAACAGCAACGCAAAAGCCATATTCGATTCGGACAAAGAATTTACTAATCTTCCCACAATTCTCATCAAAATTACATCTAGATAGAAACTGGTTCCTTAAATTCAGTACCCAACTGAAGACACACATTTCAACTAGTTTTTTACATCTTTAGACATCCAATGTCTGGCCATCTCTGTAGGTCTTTTAAAAACCCAACTTGGATTCTTTAGTGATAAGGTGATGTCACAGCTCTATTTTTCTCCATCAGTCTATCCTGAAAATTGGGTTTCTTCCTTCACTGTTTTCCAAGCCTTACAGTGCAAATATCACACATTAAAACATCATTTTCTATCCTTTCTAGCAATAGAAAGGTGTGAAGCCTGTTTGACAAGCAAAAACTAAATTATATATGAATTAAAAAAGACTTTCCAG